>CAIGRB010138404.1:0-10075 GCA_903798255.1 Fraxinus quadrangulata
CAATTTTGGTTTCAAATTTCACCATTTCGTCATTTATCATAATCCTCATCTTACCATTTTTGTATTTTGGGTGTTACATAGCAATTACGTAGAAGATCAATTACAGTATGGCTACCAACTACATAATTTTCTTCAGCTTGGGGGATGATGGGTGATAAAATGTGACCATGAAAATTGAAATTCGTGACTCAATTGAGACAATTAAAGTCTAGTGATACAATTGAATTGTCATTGAAAGTATAATGACCATTGAAGAAATTTACCCCTATGAGGCCAATTGATTTAGCGGATATAAGTTGTTCGAGTTTAGTATGTTCAATTATTCACGAAAATTCTATGACCATTGAAGAAATTGTTCATATGAGGATATACACTTGGATTGAAATTGAGGTATTTAGCGCCTATAAACCCAGCACGCCTTCAAACTCGTTTAGAAAATATGTGGAATGACTTTGTTAATATGATCGGTTTAACACGGGTATGAGATCTTCACGATTTCATATCGCAAACACTTTGAGATTTCTCGATTCCTTTGAAGGGATATAATATGATTGTAACAAGATAATATACATAGGCCGTTGGTAATGATTGACACCGACAATATCCTACTCGATAAGTAGGAAAGTTTATTGTGACGATGCAATACAAATCACACATCATATTATTTCTAAACAAAAAATAATAATAAATAAATAAATAAAAATAAATAAAATTAAGTCCATGTTTGATCCCTATTCCTTAGAATTCATTTTTTTCAAAGTCGTTTTCAATCACATATTTTATGGAATCCACAACTTTATTAACTTTTCAATCATACAATTCACTAAGTTTTGTTTGATCCTTATTTTTAAACTTTTTTTTTCCCCAAACTCATTTTTAATCACAAATTCTTCCAATAAAATAATTTAACACTCAGACCCTTTTTATTTTTTTTATTTTTAGATACACATTATCCAAAAAATCACTATTACAATTTTTTTTTTTTTTAAAATGAGCTCGAATAGACCCTAACTTTTATTAAAATCTATTAAACTTTTAATTTTTATCAAAACCAAATAGGGGCTACATTTCACAAAATAATCAACGATAGAATTTGACTAGTTGTTAATTTGTCAATTTGTCATAATGGACCTGCAAGTTGCAATTGAAAGCTTTTCCTAAAAGATCAATGCAGTTGAACTTCGGCTTCAAATCTGCAAAGCTAAGATTGGAATATATAATATGAATTCAATTTTTGTTTATTCAATTATTTTGACTTTTTCTTTCATATATTAGGTCATTCTTCTCTTTCTAGTGAAGTAAATTTCATCCCCGATTTAGTGAAATCTTAATTAGATCACTAAATTTTAATTTGTTTTAATAGAATTATTGAATTTCAATTTAATTTCAAATTTCATTACTCTATCACGGTCCATCACTTATCATCCTTTAAAATGATAGAAGTTGCTTTATTAACAGTTATACTATAACCGATTTTTCACGTAATTGTTGAGTAGAACCCTAAAAATGAAAATGGTAAAAATGAGGGTTATAATCTTTAGATTGAATGGTTAAAAAATATATATTTTTTTTCTTTTTTAACACTTTTATGATGTAACGTAGTGGTAGCTTGACATCACTGATATTACGTTAAACATTCATCACAATGCAACTATCAACTAAGTAATACTCATTAATTTTAGAAACAGTACTGATGGAATTGTGAAATTTGAGACTAAATTAAAGTTCAATGACCTAATTGAAATAATTCAAAATTTAATGATTCTAAAATTTCAGTAAATTTCAATCCTCCTAGTGGCAATAAATTATGATACTTTCTCCTTGAGGAAAAAATAACTTAGTCTATTCATTCCAGTTTGGATTGTTTTCAATTCCCAAGTCATTGCTTTGAATATCTGTGTTTGGTTAGAAAAGTATATGCTGCTAATATAATAGTTAAGACTATGGAAAAGAGATTATGTCATCAATTTAGAATNTCGATGTTATGCAAAGCCTACAAACGGGACCACCTAAAGCCTACCCGGCTCAACGGTTGACCAACGTCTATTCAGCAGACATCCATGCACACACACCAGGTTAACCCTTGACATAGTAAGAACAGTAGTATAACACGGTATTCTCACACCACTCAGAAATGACTCTGACACCAATTTGATCCCAGGTTGGGGTAGAGAAACAAGATATGCAAAAACAAGTTTTGATAATGAACGAAATTTGATTGATAAAAATGAAATCTGAAAAGTTACAGAAACTTTGGAACAAAGAGAGAAAGATTTTAATATTACAAGAGTAATTAAAAACTTTTTTGAAGGTGAATATCTCCCACTATTTCACGCTTATCTTCAACTGAA
Source organism: Fraxinus quadrangulata (assembly GCA_903798255.1). Taxonomy (NCBI): domain Eukaryota; kingdom Viridiplantae; phylum Streptophyta; class Magnoliopsida; order Lamiales; family Oleaceae; genus Fraxinus; species Fraxinus quadrangulata. The sequence goes on from CAIGRB010138404.1 coordinate 2,352, forward strand.
GAAGTCCCTTGTACTTATAGCTGAAGTAATGATCTTGAATAATTGAAGAATCTTGAAAAGTTGATTTGAAGAGTATCTTCTTTTTTGCTTTTATCTTTTGTCTGTCACTTGAAGGAGTGTCTTGCTTTTGTCTGACTTGAATGAGCATCTTACTTTTGCTTTTCCAAACTTTGAGAAACTTTATTTTAGTAATAAAGTTTTTTGTCCTTTGTATGATGGTAGCGCTGGTAAGAATAATTTATTTGCTGGCAGGCATAATTTGAACATGAAATCTTTAGCCTTTTGAGAACGAAAACTTTGAAGTTCATCTAAATAACTCTGGTCATGTAGTCATTTAGTATTTTTGTTTTCTTGCTCAATTAATTCATCAATATCAAACACATAACAATCGTCTTCATTGTCATAAGCATGATCTGATTCTTCACTTGAATCTGATTTTTGAAATTTTGATTTCTTTGAAGTTGCTTTTGCTAAATTTGCAATTTTTTTCCAGAAATAACTGAAAGTTCTTCAAGAGTTTTGCATTGACTTAGCATAGCTAATAATCTTGATTTTTCAGTAAGGAAATTAGCAGCTTTTTCCTGTTCTTTTTTTAGAAGGAAGGCCAATATTCCTTTGTTCTTGAATCCACGAATTGATAGTTTTTGGACAACAATTTGTTTCATGAAATTTTGTCCACCATTTGACTTTGAATCTTCTTGCAATCTTTTTGACATTAAATTATCCTGGATTTTGAATAATTTGATAGTCCCAACAGAAAATCCATTAGACTTTGAGATTAACAGCAAATTGAAACAAAACATTTTCCTGAGGCTTTAAAAAGGTTTTTGCCTCTTTTTTTAAGTGTTCGAATCCTTGAAGAGTAAGACTAGGTAAAATATTTTCTTCAAGTCCAAAAAATTCGAACCATGTTTGAAACCATTTTGGAAAATTATTTGAACAAGCATGGTTAAAAAGAATAAACCAGGAATGCGTAATTGGTCTAAAAAAAAGACATTAGACCACGCATCAAGGTAATCAAAATAATTGAAATGAGATTCGAATGAAATATCCTTAGATAAATTCATTTTCTTCTCATTCCATGGGCTGATCCCCCAGTCTTCGTACGACCAAACCCTTTGAATGGAAATTTTTGAAAAATCAATATGATCTTTTCTTTGAGAGTTTGGAGTATGAGTAATATTTGTAGATCCAGTTTTGAGGAGGATCATCTCATAATACTCACGAGATTTTTTTGGTATTTTTTTGTAAGAAATGGAAATTTTGAGGAAAGATGTCATCAAGACATTCATCAAGACGTGAATATCTATGAATCCATAAAGTTTCCATTTCACAGATTGAAAGATAAACAGGTTTTGTAAAATATGAAAAGGTTCTTTAGTAGAATTGATTTCTGGTAATTTACCTGTACCAGTTTGAACTGCTTTTTTGAAATTTGAAGGTTGTGTTTTTTGAGAATGTTGAGTTTGGGTCTTTTGAGAAGGTTGGGTTTGAAATTTTGAGGCAAGGGTTGTTTTTTGAGAGGATTGAGGAGAGGATCCATGCGATCCAGAGATGTAATCATCAATTGTAAGTAAAAGAATTTGAGGATGCGAGCTTTTCTTTTTATTCTTTTATTTTTCAAAAGAACTCATTCTTTCTTGTTTTGTATGAACTCTCTTGTAAGGAAGTTTGCAAGAAAGTTTAATGAACCTTGTATATATAGGATTTTGAAATCAAAACACGATAAAATTGCTTGCCATCTAGCAAAAATTTGTTTTGAAATTAGATTTTTGACATTTTTTTGTAAAACATCTTTCGAGACTTTACAATCAGTTTTTAAAATAAAATTTTTATTGATAAAAATCAAGGACGATTGCAAAAATCTCCTTTTTGATAGTGGAGTAATTCTTTTGAGGACTTGTCCAAACACCCGAATGATATCTGACCAACTGTTCTTGGTTTGTATTGAAAGGAACCTGTTTAAGGACCTCACCATACCCTATATCAGACGCATCAGTCTCAACAATAATAGAGGCATTTAGGCCAAGGATAGAAAGGCATGGGATCCTTTTGATAGCTTTTTTGATGGATTGGACAACACTAGTACACTCATGATTCCATGGTTCAGGGTTCTTTTGCAATCTTTTGTATAATAGAGCACATAGGATCCTAATATTTTTGATAAAGTCACCGACATAATTGACACATCCAAGAAATCTTTGAAGACTGTTTTTATCTAAGATTTCATTTGAAAATTTATCAGTAAAATCTCGATTTCTTTGAATTGGTATAATTGTTCCTAATTGAATAGTATGACCTAAAAATCTAATTTTTGTTTGACAAAGAACAACCTTTTTAGTCGAGACAGCTAAAACCGTTTTGTTTAGTGACATGTATGAATGTATGCAAATGTTTGAAATGTTACTCAAGGCTTTCAGAAAATATAAGAACATCATCGATGTAAACAATAATAAAATCTGAAAATTGATTGAAAATATCATTCATAATTTTTTGAAATTTAAAAGGAGCATTTTTGAGTCCGAATGGCATAACATTCCATTCGTATTGACCAAAAGGAATATTAAAAGCAGTTTTATATCTATCTTCATTTTTAATTTGAATTTGCCAGAAACCGAATTTCAAATCAAATTTTGAAAAAATAACAGCCTTTGAAAGTCTGTTAAGAAGATCTTTCTTTTGAGGTAATGGATATCTGATCCATTGGAGAGCTGAATTGAGAGGTTTATAGTTGATGACTAAATGAGGAACTCCACGTTCGATTTCAGCAGAATTATTAACATAAAAAGCTGAACAGCTCTAAGGAGATTTACTTGACCAAATAAGCTTTTTATCGAGAAGATCTTGGATCTCTTTGGCACAAAAATCTAAAAGATATTTGTTCATTTGAATATGTCTAGATTTTGTAGGAATTTTGGATTCATGAAAATCGGAATTGTAGGAAAGAGAAATAACATGTTTCTTTCTTTCCCAAAAAGCGTTTGGAATAGTAGTACAAATTTCTTATTCTACTTTTCTTTGAAAATCTGAGATTTTTTGAATTATAAAAGATTGTTTTAATAGCTTCTTGATCTAAATCTTTAACAAGGTAAAAAATATTTTTGAAACATATATTTGAATTACAAACATGAGCTTTTGAAAGTTTATATTGAATGTTCAATCGTTTTCCACTGGCACCATAAATATGTTCAGTGGTTTTTTAAAAATATTTTGTAGGAATAAGTCCATCTCTAATATAATTTTGATCAGCACCGGAATCAATCAGAACTCTAGTTGTTAATTTAAAACTCTTATTAACAACTATATCCATTTGGCAGTACCATTTTTTAAGCTGAATACGATTGATAACATTGACCTTTTCTTCTTCAGTAAGAGGAAGATTTTGATCATTGTTAGGAAGTTTAGAAGGAGGATGATCAAATTGAGAAATATATTCTAATTCTTTTTCAGAATCAGAATCAGAATTGTTTTGAAAATTTGAAGTATTCTGATTAGTGGATTTAAAAAGGGCAACTTCAAATTTGATGTCTTTAACTTGATGTTCAAGACTAGCTATTTGAGATTTAATCTCTCTAATTTCATATCTTAAATCATCATTAGAGGATTTTGTGAGTGAATCATGAATCTTATTTAATACATCTTTCATATTAAATGGTTTGGATGAAGTAAAAACTTTTGAAGGTAAAAGTAGAGAAAAACGTATCTTTAATTGAGAATTATCAATTTTCTCAATTATTTCTTGAATAATCTCTTCTTCTTTAGTAAGAATATTTATGGATTTACATCCACAAATCTTTTTACTTTGAGTAGAGTTTGAAGAGGATGAAGAATTAGATTCATTATCAGAATCTTCTTGATTTTGATAAATATGTTCTAATTCAGAGTCGAAATTTTCATCACAAGAGTAAATTGAGAAGTTCAATCTAGTTTGAGGATTCACCAGAACTTGAATTGAGAAGATTGAGAAGTTCAAGTTTGACATCTTCATCAATTTGAAGATTGTTAATTTTCCCTTCATGGGACATTTGTTAGAATAATGACCAGTTTGATGACATTTATAACAAGTGACTTTGGTAAAAAAATTTGATTTTGAAGTAAATCTCTTTTGAAATTTCTTTTGAGTTTTTTGAAATTGAGGTGAAGACTTTGGATAAAATTTATGTTTCTTTATAAAATTTCTTTTTCTTGAAAAGGAATGAAAATATTTCTGTTTATTTTTTATAGAAGAAAGAACAATTTTTTCAAAACCATATTGTTCACAAAAGGAGCCAAGTTCTCTCTTGCTTCTTAATCTATCAGATTTGAGTTTAGCTTTGAGCTTAAAATCATTGCAAAGAACAAGACCTTCTTTATTGATGTAACCAATAATTTCTCCGAAAATAAGATTTTGATAAGGAATGAAATCATTGTTTTGAGCTTTTATTGAATTTTTAACTTTTTTTGCAAAAAGTTTTGGAAGTCCAGAATAAATCTTTCTTTCCAAAATTCATTGTTACAGTCATCTCTAGTCATAACTCTAGAAAGAAAAATATCTTTATACCATCTAAAATCATGTAATTGAGGACAAGTAATGTTCATGAGAATTTCGGAAGATCTATCTTGAAAAAGAATTGGAGTTCCAATAAAATGTTTAATAATGGAATAAACAAGCGTAGTGAAGCTATCACTAACAACTGTATCATTTTCTATTTTAGTGGATTGAAAAATTTCTTGTCTGTTTTGTTCAGAAAGGTAATTACTCCATCATCCTCTTAATTGACCAGTAAAGCCAATCATGAGATTGTTACAAGCATTGACTCCATTAATATTTTTGCTTGTATAAGTAGAGTAACAAACAGACATTTTTTCTAAATTTTGAATAATTTGAAATTCAGTCATACCATCAATATTCCATTCGACTATCTCTTCACCAGAATAAGTATCAATGATTTTTCTTCTAAAAGAGCTTTATTCTAAAAGTAAGTCTGGATGAGATGGTTTAGGATAATATGTTGGTAATTGTGAAGAATAATGGATTTTATTGACTTGAAGAGATTTTTCATCTAGAAATTGATTTTCGAGGTTTTCAAAATTATCAACAGTGTTGATATTTTTTGAAGAGGGATTTAATTTTGAAATTTTTTTGATAATTTCTTCGAGAACTTGAGAATCAGAAGAGAAAGAACATTTTCCTAATTGAGGAGAAAGTCCTGATTCAATAGGTTTAAAGAGAAGATGAGTTTTCTCTTTAGATTTCTTATCATCACGATAAGCATTTTTCAAATCAATAGGAATCGTTGGATTTGAAGGTTTTGAAAAAGTTTTTTCATTTTCAGAATTTTCTTCAATTATAGTCAATTGAGAACACATAGAATTAAGAACAATATTTATATAATTGTTTTGAGCTTGGAGATTTTTGATATCAATACATTTGGCTGAATCATTCTCCATTCTTTTATCGGTCATTTGTTTAAAAGGAGAAGCAATAACCTCAGAATTACCATGAGGAAAAACAATTTCTTGAAGAGGAGGGTATTCAAATTGAAAAACTTCTTTTGAAGTAGAGGCAGCCCAAATCTTTTTATTATTTGTTTGAATAGTTTTTTATTTTGAAATTTTTTTACCAAAAACTTTGAAATTAACCCATTCATAAAAGCTTAAATTTTTAGGAAAATTAAAAAATTCTTCCCAGTAAATTTCAAGCTCATCATTTGAAAATATTTTTCGAAAATTTTTTCGAAAAACTTTGACAGCAGGTGTTTGATCATTTTGAAATTCAATTCTTCTATCAATATTTGAAGAAATAATATTGAGTAGTTTTGTCAATCTTTCAGAAGAAGGAGGGATCATATCTGAAAGTGTTGGAGAATCAGGAGAGTTTGAAGAATAAGATTCTTTATCAGATTCTTCTTTATCGTCACGATAATGAGGTTTAGGAATTGTAGGTTCAAAATCAACATCTTTGAGCTTATCATCCGCTGTTGAAAATCTTCCTGGTTTGAAAGGAATTCTAGATTTAGATCTAGATCTGGATGAAACAGATCTAGTAAATCTAGAATTATTTGAAGATGATAGTTTGTCAAAAGTAACTCTAACACTACCATCAGCAAAATGAGTAATTTGTTCAGGATTTCTTCGGATAGGAGCAGGAATAGGAATTTGAGTATCTTCAAAATCCCAATGTAATCCTCTTTCTTGAAGATTCCAGGGAATACGTTTTGGAATAATAACATTTGAATGGAGGGGATTAACTTCCATAAGAAGACTCTCTTCTCTTGGAGAGGATCTAAGAGCACGGATATTGAGTTGAGTATTCAAGAGTTGATAATAAACTCTATAAATTAAAGCAAAAGCTTTTGAACGATCATCAACATCAAATTTTTTTGTTTGAATATGAAGATTTAAAGCATTTAAAATAGCTCCATCTTGAAGACTAATTGAAAAATTAGGATAACAATTTGAAAATACTGGACCACTTTCAAGATTAGACTCAAGCATGAATAGTAAAGAATGTTCAAATCTTAATAACATTTTATCTCTTAAGGTTATACAGACAGTGATGTCAAGACCAAGTCTAAACAAAGGTTTGACAGCAACTTGAACAAGACCAATATGAATATATTGAAATTTCTTACGATGCGCAAGAATAGTCTTTTGAAAGTAAATTTATTGAAACAATTTGATTATTAATTGGAATTGTTTTTTCAATTGTTTTGATAATATAACTTTGAGTGAAATCAAATTTTCCTATCTCATAGATAGAACTCTTTTCTACCTTTGGGATAGTCCAATTTTGAAGAGTTTGTTCAATTTTGACAATTTGAAGTTCTTTTGAATAAATATAATTTGAAATATTGTTTGAAGATAATTTAGGTGCATGAGAATCATCTATTTCATCATTTTCTTGAACAAATTTTGACATATCATTATTATTTCTACTATTTGAACCACTACCTTTATGCAACCAACTTGACATAAAAGACATAATTGAATAATGCAAGAAAACAGTAATCTTACCATTGTAGACACAATGCTACAGGCAAAACTGATGATATGCAAAGCCTACAAACGGGACCACCTAACGCCTACCCTGGCTCAACGGCTGACCAACGTGTATTTAGCAGACATCCATGCACACACACCAGGTTAACCCTTGACATAGTAAGAACAGTAGTATAACACGGTATTCTCACACCACTCAGAAATGACTCTGACACCAATTTGATCCCAGGTTGGGGTAGAGAAACAAGATATGCAAAAACAAGTTTTGATAATGAACAAAATTTGATTGATAAAAATGAAATATGAAAAGTTACAGAAACTTTGAAACAAAGAGAAAAAGATTTTAATATTACAAGAGTAATTAAAAACTTTCTTGAAGGTGAATATCTCCCACTATTTCACGCTTATCTTCAACTGAAGAAGTCCCTTGTACTTATAGCTGAAGAAATGATCTTGAATAATAGAAGAATCTTGAAAAGTTGATTTGAAGAGCATCTTCTTTTTTGCTTTTGTCTTTTGTCTACCACTTGAAGGAGCATCTTGCTTTTGTCTGCCACTTGAAGGAGCATCTTACTTTTGCTTTTCCAAACTTTGAGAAACTTTATTAAAGTAATAAAGTCTTTTGTCCTTTGTATGATGGTAGCGCTGGTAAGAATAATTTATTTGCTGGCAGGCATAATTTGAACATGAAATCTTTAGTCTTTTGAGAACGAAATCTTTGAAGTTCATCTAAATAACTCTGG
>CAIGRB010138426.1:0-10407 GCA_903798255.1 Fraxinus quadrangulata
TATGTATATGTCAAATATTTGATTTTTGAAATTTAAAAGTTGTGTTCTTATTTTTTAAATAGTTTATACTTAAAGTCGGATTTACGAATTTTTCCCATACGACAATACCATTAGATCCATTACCGATTACAACACATTCCAATCATTCCATTCAAATTCAATTCATCTACTCCTGCTTCCTCCACCTCCCAGTCCCGTCTTTGCTCAATCTTCGCCTCCGCTCAATTTTCAATTTAACCCATAGCTACTCATTCAACCAGTTGTTCATTCCTGCTCCATCTCTATTCAAGCCCTAGACCGCAATAGACGAGGCAGACATGGCCCGTAAGTTCGAGACCGTTGGCGATTCTTCGACAGCAGCAGAAGAAAAAGGTGAAGCTTATACTCGCTTTTCTTTTCTTATTTTTTTGTTATTTTGAATTGTGCAAATTTTAATAATGTTTGCTTTTTTTTTCTTTTTAACTTATAAAATTAGCACTTTGCTCTTCAATTGCTCGAAGCAATAGACTACACATTGCTCTTCAATTAATTTTGCTAGCAGACTTCTAGTTCCTTCTAATATTGTTGTCTCTGTGATTGTGAGTTGCTTACTCTGTTACTGTGATTTATGAAGTGTGAATTGTACAGGTTCTAGAAATAGTATTGCCCAATGAATTGCTTATAGTATTGCTATATGAATTGCCTTATGACTTGCTTTGCAGCCTTTTGCATTTGCTTCTAGTACTTGTGATTTTGTTTCTGTAATTTTGGTTACTTCCAGTAGTAATTGAATATCAAATGTTTAAATCCAGCTATCAAATGAAGAGATTCTTTCAAAAAAAAATTGAATGTAAAAATGTTGATGGAGGGATATCGAATAATGTGGAATTTGATGTCACAAACCTTCCACCTAATCCTGGACTAAGGATACCCATTTTGAATTACAATGCTAACATCTGAAATCCAGTTTGAAGAGCACATATGTTGAAGGGACCTTGTCATCCCCAAGATCATACTTTCCAAAATGACAATTCGGAGTAAAAGTCAGACAATTCAATCCTTCTTAGTTTAAAGATTTCAATGCTTGGTTAGAGTATTGTGTAGAAAAATATGCTATTTATTGGTTGTATTGTTATGTTTTTAAAACAAGTTCTGGAAAGCAAGGTGGATGTGTGTCATTTGTTGGTGAAGGTGTTGCATACTGGAAGATAAAAAAAAAGGCTTTATACTCACATTGGAGTACATGGTAGTGCACATAATCAAGCTCGTATTAAGTGTGAAGTTTTGATTAATCAAGAGCAACAAATTCAATCAGTTTTATACAAGCAGTCAGAACAAGTAAGAAGTGCATATGTTACCCATCCTAATGCATCTATTGATTGTGTTCGACTTTTATTGCGACAAGGGCACTCATTTTGGGGTCACGATGAATCTGATGATTCTGTCAATCCAGGTAATTTCTTAGTCCAATTGCAATTTTTGGCTGCTCATAATGAAGATATTAATGTCATCACATTGGAAAAGGCTCCTCAAAATTGCAAATTGACATCACTTGATGTCCAAAAGGATATAGTAAATGCTTGTGCTGTTGAGATGATCAATATTATTATCAAAGATGTTGGCAATTCATTATTTTTTATTCTAGTTGATGAATATAGTGATGTGTCAATGAAGGAATAAATTTTAATTTTATTACGTTATTTAGATAATAGTGGACATGTGAATGAGCGCTTCATAGGGATTGATCATGTTACAAGTACCACGTCTCTATCAATTAAGGCTACAATTGATAAGGTTTTTCCTGTAGCTGTGGCAAAGAAGAATATTCCTATTACTTAGCTCTTGTAGCTGTGACAAAGAAGAATATTCATATTACTAACTTCTTTCATATAGTTGGTTATGTGGTAAATATTTTTGGAGCATCTTCTAAATGTGGTGATCTTCTTCAAGAAAAACAATTAGACTTTATTGTTGCGGCATTGGAAAAAGGTCAGATTTTAAGTGGAGGGGAACTTGATCAAGAAATAACCTTTCAACGTTATGGTGATACGCGATGGGGTTCACATTATAATTCTTTGGTCACCTTACTTGACATGTTTTCTTTTGTTAGTGATGTACTTGCAATGATTGTTGAAGATGAAACTTGTTCTTGTGATCAAAGATCTGATGTAAAAAATTTATTGGAGTCGATACTGACATTTAATTTTGCATTTAATCTACAGTTGATGAGAAGTGTCTTCGGGATTTCATATGAACTGTCAAAGACATTGCAAAGGAAAGATCAAGATATTGTGAATGCAATACAATTGGCGCAGTTGTGCAAACGGCGACTCCAAATAATGAGAGGTGAAGGGTGGGACTCCTTTTTGGAAGAAGCTCTTTCTATCAACAACATTATATTGATGTACCCGGCATGGATGATATGTTTGTACGCTGTTTACTTTGTGGTCGCCTACAGCTTAATCCTCCAGAATTTACAAATTTACATCATTACTGACTAGATTTTTTCTATTCTGTCATCGATTTACAACTTCAATAATTGAATGATCTCTCGAAAGTAAATACATAATTAATCATTTGTGTAGCTTGTTTATGTCCACAAGATTCATTTTCTGCTTTTGACAAGAAAAGTTTGATTCGCCTTGCTACGCTTTATCCATTAGATTACGCTTTATCCATTAGATTTCTCTGTATTAGATCTCGTTGTACTTCATGATCAACTTGAAAAGATTTGTTTTACTCTGTCATCGATTTACAACTTCAAAAATTGAATGATCGTTTCTAGGAGGTAAATACGGAGTTACTCCTTTGTTTGTTTATGTCCACAAGATTCATTTTCTTCTTTTAACAAGAAAAGCTTGATTCGACTTGTTGAACTTTATCCATTAGATTTCTCTGTAGTAGATCTCATTGTACTTACGATCAATTTGAAACTTATATTGTTAACATGTACTCTAACAAAGAGTTTAAAGGGTTGAATGAACTTGGTGATCTTGCACAGAAATTAGTTTTGACAAAGAAAAAAAATGTTATATCCATTAGTTTACGAACTTTTGACTTTCGCATTGATTGTACATGTTGCTCCCGCTATTGTGGAGAGTGTCTTTTTCTGCAGCATTGTAAATGATAGATTGCGTAATCGGATGGGTGATCGGTGGATGAATGATAGCATAATTGTTTATGTAGAGAAACATATATTTTTGAAGCTTGATAATGAAGTTATTGTACGACGATATCAAAGTATGAAAACTCTCAAAAAACAAGTGTAATATATAAATTATGTCATTTTTTATATTGTCGTAATATTGTTTAATATTTTTTTTATCATGATTAAATCCATGACCAAAAACTTGACGTTCGGCGTCGATAAATTGTACCCGCATTGAGTTACTTTACTGGCTCCACCACTAGAAGTCATCATTGAATCTTTAACAAGTCGGAGATGGGACTAGGATTAATAGGTAGAGAATCAAAATTGATTCTTGTAATAGTTTGCGGATTCTAATCTTTTTTACTATAGTACTATTCTTCATGTTTAAATTCTATATTTCATTAAGCTTTCTATGCATTGCGGGACAGTAGCCATTATAATAATATGGTCACCTAGTGAGTTGGAGATTGATGTAGTCGATCTTTCTTTTGTTGTTGTATTGTAAAATATTTCATTTCAACAGGGTCGGCAAAACGGTTTGGTCTAAAATTATAGTCTTAAAAACATCCCTTTTTTTTAGCATTAACCAACTAATGTCCAAGTACTGTGGATTTGGTGAAGGTCTTATCACTTAAGCATATATGATCGTTTCACCTAATCTTTTTCTGGAGGTGGAGGGCATGGGCAGATTTAGTGTGCGTGGGCGGTGATTGGGCATATTTGGTTTGAATTTCAGATTTAGCTAAAATGTAAAGTGCTTCCATGGGAGTGGCAAAGTTTCCTATTTGTGATTGGGCACATTTGGGTTTAAATCCCAGTTGCAGGCAAGCTATGTTATTTTTTTCTTTTTGTTTTACATTTGTGAAATTTGTTCAATTAATCTCCAACTATTACTGTCTTTAACAAATTAGTCTCCTCACATTTTAGGAACTTGTTTGTTTAAAAACAGATTTTATGAGAAATTTTTTTTCCAGAATATGGGGTTAAAAAGTAAGGAAAAATAATTAATACACGTGCAAAATTATTGTATTAAGAGAATATTTGGTTGAAAATAAGTTTCAATAAAAATAAGTTTTAAAAAATATTTACCACACGTGGGCTAGAAAAGTTTTAAAGAATATTTACCAGTCCCCTCACATTTTAGGAACTTGTTAGATTTTGATTTTTTCATCAGAAAGTATCATTCCCATTGTTCCATCTGCAATTGAGACTCAGCAAACAATTCAGATACTCGGGGCATTCATCATCTCATCAGCCAGATGAAAAGAAGCTCCAACCTGAGATGCAGTATATTCACGGAGTCGTTTGTTACATACCACAATATCCTACAACTCCAAGTCCAATCTCAACTTTTTATCCTGTGTATCAGATGCCAATTCACCAGCAGCAGCACATCATTTATTCACCTAATCAGTCATAATTAATATATTTAATGCCTATAGACCAACTCAATATCATAATATGTCTGCACAGTATAACTTTGTCGATGCTGCCAGTAGTGCTTTGCATTGTCCTCTGCATGACTGCATCCAACTCACCTGGTGCTCATAGGGAGGTATTGGCTACACAACACTTTGCTGAATCATCAGCAAAAGTTTGCATTAGTGGCCACATTGTATGATCAACATTACGTGAAATTCTGTCTATTTACTTTCTTAAAACATTGAATTTGTGTCGAAATGAATGTAATTTATATGTATTTGTGATGGCATTCCATCTATCTTATTTATATGTTAGCATTTTTATCAAAGCAGATAGTATGTGTAAAAGAGCTTGAAGTACCTTGTGTAAAACTATGTAAGTAAAATCTTTAAACTTGTCAAAAATGCTTCAAGATGATTACCGTTCATACGTTGGTTTTCACATAAATTGGACTAAAATGCTACGAAATGCTAAACAATGGACTGATATCATAAGTCGCAAAATTATTCTTTCGTTTGAAAAACCGTAAGTACAGAGTTCGTTAACAAGTAATAAAATGGATTTTGAATTCAAGTATCGTACTCACAGAGATTGTACTAGTTCAAATTCGAATTAACTTAACCTTAACCGAAATAATAGAAATTTGTGATTTTTTTAATAATTAAATTATGATCTAATAATTTACTTATGAATGCAAGGCCTAACTTAACTAAAATAAATACAAGATTATAATTAAATGTAAGTTTTATAAAAATATGATGATGATCAGCGTACTAAAATCCCGAATCCCCTTGTATCAATTCGCTTTAACCCTTAACCTTTCAATTTGACAACGAGATTCAATTTTTTAAGATCAATATTTCTAAATTATTTAACAATTTCTCTTGAATAGAATTAAACTTATGCTTACATGTGATCTAATTATATTTCTATGACAGATGCGAATATATAAGAGAACGCATTAAATATTTATGAGTACTTAAAGATCACGTAAAGTATAGCAGTATATTTCTAGCCACAATTGAACTTTACGACAATTGATGCTACGTCTAACTTATTTTCAATCTTTTGAAAGTAAAACAAGCCACAATACTCACACGATTATTGCGCTTATAATTGAGAGAAAAATAAATACATATCAAGCATTCAAGAATTGAAAACATGTTTTAATATCAAAAACAAAATTCAAAAGTTGAAGTTTCATAATACAAGGTTTATCAAAAACCTCACCGCCAAAAATAATATAGCCTAGCATGATAAAGATACAAAAATTAATACAAAATATGAAATTCATAACCCGGGAAAGAAGAAAATCAAATAGTATAACTCCGTCTTCATGCTTGATCTTCAACCCCAAATGAACTCTCCAATGAAAATCTCAGTTTTTACTCCAAAAAGATGAATTTTTATGATGAATATGAGATGAATGGAATGGTATATTGATCCCCCTTAACTTAAAGTTGATAAATTGTATTTATATTAGTCTTCAAAGGGTCCCAAAAGTCTCAAAAAATCGTGCAAATAATGGCCTAATAGGAAGTTTTCTTATTTGAGTAAAATTCTGAACGATAAATAAATTATAGTTGCGAATGGCTTTGGTGAATTGCACTGTTATTCAGTTGAGTTTCTTTTTTCAAGGCCATGCAGTTACACGGTCCATACAACTGGGCAAGTGCCCAGTTATAACAACTTTTCAATCTTTGCATTTTGGTCTTTTTCTTCATTCTTTCCTCGATTTTGATCCTCCACTTTAAATTACTTCTATTTTGGTCCTTCAATTTCTTTTCATGTGCATGTTGGTCCCCAAACCTTCAAACCAATCATCAATTCATCATTCTTTCTTTTCCAATTGCTTATGAATGGATCCAAAACTGAAATAAGAGAAAATTAACAAAAGTTAAATAAAATTTAACACTTTCACGATATAAAATTTTAGTAATTTGGCTCAAATAAGTGCACAAAACGCACTTATCAAATACCCCCAAATTAAAACTTTTGTTCATCCTCGAACAAAACAAAACTTAGGCCTAAACCATATTACTATCCTAAAACAAATCACAAATAACATACTCAACATTTAACAGCTTCTCATATGCATCATGTTCGAACTTAAGAAAAACTTTAGAAAGATCCAAACAACCTCACAAATAATTTTTTTTTTTTATCTGATGCTCAACTTATTATATGTGTGTGATTAGTCAACATTGAACTCACACCCATGCTAGAACACAATCAATCAAGTGTTGTTGATTTACTCATAACCCCAATCCCCTCGTGAACAGTTTTTCCTCACATCTCTCGTATAAAATCACTTATTATGCTTTTCTCTCAAATCCCCTTGTATTTCTCGCACGTGTAGGTTCATAATAATCATTAACATGCATTTTTCGGCACAAAGTTATCAGAATTAGATACTTGTATCCCTGGAAGGGAGATGGTAAGTATTTCTCAAAATCACACCATCAGTTTCCAGAGTTCAAATCTCAAAGTTCTTACCAGAAACATCTCGCTTTTGATGATCTAAATCCATTTTTTTTTACAGCTCTTGTGCAAGACTTCTCTTCGTTAATTTTTTTAAATGACTTCTATAGTGAGTTTTAGGCCGATGACTCTCAAGTCAGATAACTATAGGGCACCAAGTTTTAGATATCCTTAAAGCTTGATCACTCGAGTCATAAAGGCTACGAATGAAAGTATAGAACGTATCATACATTCTTTTCTATATTTTTATATCTTATGTGCAAGTCTTCTTTCCATTAAGGTTTTTAAATGAACCAGTAGCAAGTTTTAGGTCGATGACTCTCAATTTAGATAACTATAAGACACCAAATTTTTAGATACCCTTGCAAGGTGAATCACTCGAGTCCTGAAAGCTCAACAAAGAGAAGTATAAGACGTATCATATTTTCTCTTTTGATATGAGATTCGAATTTTAAGCCCCGTTTGAGCCACATTATTTTTTTCAGTCTCATTTTTATACTCATTTTAAACCACACATTCTTCAATAAAATAATATTTTCATCACATTAATAACATTTATTTCTTTTTCAACAACATATTCCCCATCACATCAACAATAAAAATGCATTCTTATGACCAAAATGTGCACTAAACATAGGCTTAAAAATGATCAATGCCCATTCTAGACTCCTTAACTCAAATTCCTTCAACCCAAGATCTGATCCAAAAACACAAGCACAAATAGTCCCACACCCAAAAATCATCAAACTTCTATGAACACAATAACTAATCTTCCCACTCCTAAAACTACTCTTTAGCAATTTGGTTTCTATATTAAGAATTTGGGGATTTTAGCAGTTAGGGTACTATGTTAAGGGTTTGAGAATTATATTCAAACCTAGGTCAACAATATCAACAAGTCCACAAAATTAAATTGTGTCCCAACATAAGCAATAGGTCAATAATGGCTATGTGTTCAATAAATTAAGTCTAGCATGGATAAGTACTCAAGTAAAAGCATAAGATATGATATTATCCAGTTCTAGACAAAGTTGTACTCTATTCAAACAAATATATATCATCATAGGCGACAAGCCGTCCAATGCTAAACTAGATAATATTTTTGTGTTTTTTTTTCAATTTTTTAAAATTAAACAATTATAGAGACCAGATCAGCAGTTGAAAAATAAATATACATTCTAAGTATCCTAATGCTTACCCACTCCCAAACAAAAATAGTACATTGTTCTCAATGTAAAAGCAAAAATAATTAAAATAAAGGAATAAGGATCAGAAACTCCTCAAGGGTAAACGCAGATAGGTAGAAGGATTAGATTGGTCCAACTGGTGCATCCCTGCAAAAATTCTATAGCTAGGAAAAGATAAGTCTTCAAATTGGTCTAGAGATTGAAATCTAGGTACATCCTTAAAAATGAATATCGCATCAATGTAAGCTCAATACAATACAATGATGTTAATGATGAGCCTATGTAAAATGAACTCAATAAGTAAACATGCCTAAGTTATTAATACAAGTCTTAAAATACTACCTAAAATGTGTTAAAAATAATTTAAATGCATGAGTTCCTAAATTAATGCAATCTCCAAACTATTTGTAATGCAATAATTAATCAAAATAAGTGAAAATGGACAGAAAAATGGGTTACTTCCCATTAAGTTCTTGGTTTATAGTCACAAGCTCGACTTTTGTACAAGTATTTCATGGCACTTTGAATATGGGTTTGGAAGTCCTACTTATCTCGCTCAATTTGACTTTATTCCATATTACAACTTTCCTCCAAATTTTAATCTTGCCCTTCTCCAAGTATGACTTTTCTTTATTACCTGTTTCGAACTTAACAATGTACATCTCAATTTTCTCACAAGGTTTAATCATAAATTCAATTTTTGAGCAAATGATAAAGTCGAGGAATTGCATGCTCATTTCCTCTTCTTTGAATGCTACTAATTCTTTTTGGCCTGTTTTGAATAATTTCTCGATTTTTTCATGCTCATCTTCTTTAATTAAAGCTTTCTCGAGTTCAACGTTCATAACCAAAACTTTTTGGCAAAGAAACAATGGCATCTTCATGAAAAGTCTCCCTCTTATTGTCTTTGTTGGAAGCTCAGTGGATATGATTCTATTAATTGATGTTTATTAATAACTGCTGGACGAAATAATTTCATAGCTAAATCACTCACTTCAAATTTTGGTGAAAGAAATAATACAGCATGCAAGTCATGCATGACAGTTTCATCAAGTTCTTGATAAGTATAGTTTATACACTTAATTGTGGCACTAAATCATGATATTTTATTGTCTTTTGAATTAAATTCTGCCTAATTTATGTTAAATTATATGTAAAACTTTATATTTCACGAAAAATTGAAGAAAAGAATGCAAAAGAACGGGAAAATGGAAACAATACAAAGTGCGAGGACTAAATTGGCATCAGCTACACAAATAAATTTATTTCAAGAATTAACTTGCATTATATGAAAGTTCTTGGGCTTGGAAAGAAGAATGAATTTAATTTGGTATTGAAATATTGTTGGATTTCAAATTGGACTAAACATTGGTTAAAGGGAATTAGGTTATATATATTTATTTATTTATACCTATAGAAAAGGGATACATTACGCAGCCACGGTAGGGGGAAGAGAGTAGCCGAAAAGAAAAAATAAATAAATATATATATAGTTCTCGGCATATTGGAGAGGGAGAACGCAGCCGCAGAAAGGAGAAGAAAACAATTGCTGCAGAAAAAAAAAGTTTTTGCAGAAGCCGCGGTCAATTTCGGAGGAAGAAAAAGTTGATCAATTGATTATTATTATTATTTCACAAACAAACCAAAGCGAGCAGAATTGAATTGGAGGAAAAACTGAATTAGATTTATATTCATATATTAATCACGCATTGGTCGGCACTTTTGGAGGAAAGAGACAGCAAAGTGGCAGAAATATATATACACGCAGAAGCAAAAGGAGGCAGCTTCAATTGAAATTAATCACGTTTCGTCAATTTGTGATGTCTTTCCACTTTTGCGTGTTTAAATTCAATATTATGAGTGACTAAATATTTTTATGTTAGGATGAATGATGTTGCTTAGGTTTTTATTATATGTTTAATTTCAATATTTTTATATCATTATAATACTTGTTAATTAATTATTGTGTGTTTAATGTTTTAATTGTTTGCGGAACAATTAATTGATTTAGGGATAATATTGAGACCGAGAGGTGATGTATTTTTTAGCTCGTGCAATAATTAACATAGACATTATATAAGAGATCGAGAAATAATTATAAGCTATGCGATCTTTGTTGAATTCTTATAGATAAATATGTTCATATGTGTGTGGATTTACATAGAAATATAGTAAGTTCGGACATAT
>CAIGRB010138444.1:5631-43065 GCA_903798255.1 Fraxinus quadrangulata
ATCTTCCACATTCAAAATAAAATATCTTGGTCAAGTGGATGCAATATTAGGTATCAAAATCACCAAGACTATGGGGTTATATGTTTAGCCAATCACATTATGTTGAAAATGTGATTAATACGTTCAATCACTTGAACATTAAAGAGGCTAATACTCCATTTGATGCAAGTTTGAAACTTATAAAGAATAATGGAAGAGCAATAGCACAACTTGAGTATGCAAGTACTATAGGAAGTCTATGTATGTTTTCAAATGTACAAGACCCAACATAGTATTTGCAATTAGTAAAATTAATAGGTTTACTAGCAATCCAAGGAAAGAATATTGGAAGGCTGTCGGGATGATTTTGGTTATTTGAAGAAAACCAAGGATCTAGGTTTTCAATATTCTAAATTTTCTACAATCCTAGAAGGATTTATCGGTACCAGTTGGATATCTAGCATAGTTGAGAATAAATCCACCTCAAGTTGGATGTTTATTCTCAGAGAAACTACAGATTCTTTGAAATCCAAGAAACAAACACGTATTATGCACTCAACTATAGAACCCAAATTTGTAGCATTAGTTGAAACTGAAAAGGAGGTTGAATGATCTAGGGATTTAATGTATGAAATCCCATTGGGAGAGATGAATAATTTTTCTATATATATCTTGTGTGATAGTCAAGGCACTTCAGCTAGAGCATACAATGAAGTGTATAATGGTAAGTCTAGACATGTATGTCTAAGACATGACTATATGAAGAAATTAATTAAAGATGGAATAATTTCACTTATGTATAGTCAAACGAGAATTTGGCTAATCTGTTTCCTAAACCACTCATAATGGAATTGGTGCGGACAAAAACTAGTAAGATGGAGTTGAAACTCCATAATTAAATCCATTAATGACGGCAACCCTATCTGACTATACTAACAAGCGTACCTCGGGGTTCAAAGGGTAATAACAAGTCATTTCATAAGTTTTTATAACTCTTAATAAAGTTCAAATTGTTGGATCAAGTATCTCTAAAAGTGACAAAGATATTGCAAGAACTTTACCTATATTAACTTCGAAATGGTGTCGTCTCAATTGAGAGTTAGATTTTCTCTCTTTAAAGTTCATGAATAAGAGAAGTGTAAGGTATAAGATGCAAAATGAGATTGTGTGGAACTTGGAATACATGATACATGTGTGTGTGATTTTCCCAGTTTCATCACAAGAAATAATAGGTCAAAAGCATTCATACTACCTAGGATTTTGATGTTATGTTGTGAGATTTATGCTAAGGTTGAATTGAAATCGAAAGATATCGATACCTCAACATAAGTGTTGTTAAAATTGAGTTTGAACTCATTATATATTTGAATAAGTGAGGGATTGTTGTGATATTGTTCCGACATATAATGATAAGTAATTTGAAGTAATCAAATATCCATGTGAGAACATCAAGTAAGTACGAAAACAATCAAAAAAACCAAAATGGGAAAACGAGAAAAAAAATAGGTTGGGCACTCAGAAATTCATTACCAATACGAAGAGGGTACAATAGGAGATCACCCAGTTTATATACGTGACCATTGGGTTCGAATTCTTTGGTGACATTTTGATCGTTTTTACACCCTTTTGGCTCATTTTGGCACCCTTTCATACATAACAATTGATGTTTTATATATATGGATGGTTTTCATTTACAAAAACATATCATTAACATCAAATCTATAAGCTTACATCCATATCAAAGATCAAACTTAGATTTTTAAAAAATTTCTTCAAGTTCATATTGCTTGATTTGAACTTGGATTAAGATTTCTTTACTCTTGCAAACTATTTGATATTAAAGTCTTTAAGCACTTATCCTGATGGTTGCAAATATCATTTGAGGAAAGAGATTCATTATCGTGTTCAAAACCTTCCTTTTGGTAGATCCAAAGTTACTGATTTTCTTGTTCTTCATCATTTCGTACAATAGTACCATGCTGCGTAAGGCGAGACAGGAAGTTGAAAGGTGTAGTGATACCATAAACATGTTTGAACAATTTACTTTATTCTGAAAAATTAGTTGAAGGGCAGACTAGCTGTCAGTTTTTTTGGATTATCATATTTCAAATCTTTTGAAAATATTTCATTTTCGTACGTAAAAAAACATAATATGTTAATATCTCGTAATGCAATAAAATATAGTATTCTTTTGCTATAACTTCTTCTTAAAATGTGATATGAATATTGTGTTTTCTTATTGCAATTTTGTATTTTCGAGTTATCGAGAAAGAAGATATGTTTTCATATTATATCCACGTGTCCATATTTTTTTTTCCATTTGGTAGGTCCCTAGAAATGCCAATGTAAATTGTATTGAAAATAATTGGAACGGGGAATATCAATTGATTTTTACTATATCTAAAATCAAATCATCCTTTTTGTGACATTTGAGACAAATTTAACTATAGAGTTGCTGTTGGGAATTTACTTAATCATGCGCAGCGAAAAATAAACAATTTTCAATTTCCACCAATGATCTATATTGTAGTTTGATAGAAACTGTGATAGAAATTATACTTTTGATGATTTCTGCAAACTCCTTTACTTTTTCTTGAACTCAATGATCACGATCTGCAATCCAAGCTGTCCAATTGTCCAACCTCCAATGGTGATCCACACAGAGAATAAGAATGAAGGTTAGAGTTTCTTTTCTTGTGTTAGTAAGAATAATGAAAAAATTCTTTTAATTTTCAAACTCTAGTAGCATATTAATATAAGACCAAGTGAGCTCGGCTCGTCTCTCAAATTTTACCCGGTCCAATATTTAATTTATCAAATCAATTAAGTCTGGTCCATGAATTAATTAATTCAATTAATTAATCTGGACCTATTAATAAGCAACTCAATTAATTAATTATCCAACACTTGTCAATTAATTAATTAGTAAATTTCATTCTTCTGGTTCTCTTTTGTGTGTGACCCATTAGGTTCCCAATCACGATACCTAACGACGTAAATTATTATTTTGATCTAATCAAAATCGATAAATTAAAACACCCCTTTTAATTTATCACTAATTCACATTCGTCGTCCCAGATTGACATCTAGCAATGTGTC
This sequence comes from Fraxinus quadrangulata, assembly GCA_903798255.1. Classification (NCBI taxonomy): domain Eukaryota; kingdom Viridiplantae; phylum Streptophyta; class Magnoliopsida; order Lamiales; family Oleaceae; genus Fraxinus; species Fraxinus quadrangulata. The sequence goes on from CAIGRB010138444.1 coordinate 8,710, forward strand.
AGGGCAATACATGTGACGGGAAATGTCATGTAGTGTGACAAACCAAACTTGTTCGTTTACCGTGAAACTATAATCCTTTCGTCAATATGATCCGATCAATTATGAGATATGGATATGTGTTAATCTCGTTTATCGATCATATCTTTTATCCTACTGTTAAGTCGATGTAAGTCGAAAACTCTTTTTCGACTTATGAGTTCACCTTGGCCAAGGATTTCATTATCAACTTAACTAGATAAAATATAGATCATAATCTCTTACTATCTAAGAGTGACGAATCCTCTATTGATCATTCACAACCTTCATATGATTCTTGACATACCCGAACGATGCCGTATTAGCGACTCTTGGCAGAGCAACATCCAACATCACCAAAGTATGACTATCCTCATATAAGGTACTATGATGACCTCAAGTCAAAGGACCAATTCCACTACCGAACGTTAGAGATTAACCACTAACACTCAGATAGTTATCCATGTGGAATCTCCCAGTGGGTCTCCAATATTTTGTTCTATAACAAAATATCCACGTGTTCATTTAAGTGTCACCACACTTTAGCTTGTGAGATCAGCTACTTACTTCACAAGTAAAAATGACACACGTGATGGTCTATCCGTAATAACGATATCCGTATCTCGTTATTACTTCGACCACGGACGATTTAAGATTCAGTCATATGTAATTTGTATCTCACAATCACAACTCCTTGTGATTAACAAATCATCAAGACTTGAATCTACGGATTCTATTATTTAATTTATTAGAATATAAATTCAATTAAATAATAAATATTGCCATATAATATGCATTGATTATATATATATTTAAAGTGTTTATGTCCCAAATTGATTGGACCTAGGGCATAACACTTACAGTTGCAATCTTCACGCATGCTTAGGTTTTGAATAATGTAAATAGGTGACATTAGCGGTGTTTTCATAAGAGCATATGTCGTAGCCAACTTCTCTTAGACCGAAATTTTTATTAATCAAGCTTGAAGAATTTGTAAATTACATCCAGATATTTATAGACAATCACCCCAACTAACTAACTGTCTAATTATCTAACTAACAACCTGAATTAACCGTCTAACAAACAAACAATATTAACAGAAATTGAGCTCTTTCTTCTGCTAGTTTCTTCTCTGCATTCTTCCGATGGTTTGCTTTCTTCAAATAGTTTGCTGCTGTGTCGTAAGAGCCCTCCTCAAGAGGGCCATGGGTATTCAAAATGCCCATCTTGGAGATATTAAAATGAAACGGGATAGAGCCATGGGGCTTGGTGAAGACATCTGCAACTTGATGATGAAAAGGAACATGGATAATCTTCATTAGACCAGAATGTACTTTCTCCCGAACAATGTGGCAATCAATTTGAATATACTTAGTTTTCTCATGCAATACAAGATTTGTGGCAATAGATAGAGCATATTTACTATCAGTATATAACAGTATAGGTTGAGAATGAGCAATATTCAAATCATGTAGAAGATAAATCAGCCACTGGATCTCACAGGTTGTAGATGCTAAAGCGCTATATTCAGCTTCAGCTGAAGATCTACTTACAGTGGATTGCTTCTTCGATTTCCAATAGGTTAAAGAATCCCCAAGGAAAATGGAAAAACCAGTAATGCTTCGCCTTGTGTCACGGTAGCCAGCCCAGTCACTGTCACTATATGCTTTCAGGTGGAAAACAGATTTAGAGGGAAAAAAAAACTTGACCATGTGTGTCTTTATTATATCTGAGGACCCTGTGAGCAGTATGAAGATGGGACTGAGCTGGTTTGGACATGAACTGACTAAGAACTTGGACGGAGTAGGCCAAATCAGGCCTGGTAATCGTGAGATAAATGAGCCTGCCAATGAGTCTTCGATAAACTATAGGATCATGTAAGAGGTTTTCATCAGTTGCTGTGAGTTTAAGAGAGGACTCCATAGAAAATGCCACCGGCTTACAACTAGAAAATCTACAATCATCAAGTATATCCAAGGCATATTTTCTCTAGCAAAGACTGATGCCATGATGGGATCTAGCCACTTCCAAACCAAGAATATACTTTAATTCTACCAAGTCTTTAATAGTGAACTGATCGTGCAGGAACTTCTACAGGATCTGAATTTCACTAAGATTATTGCTTGCAAGGAGCATATCATCAACATAAACCAATAAAACCAGGAAAGAGCCATTAGTAGATTTTGAAAATAGGGATGAATCAAAGTTAGAATGATTGAAACCATGTGAGATAAGGCTGGAAGTTAACTTTGCAAACCATTGGCGAGATGCCTGTTTGAGACCATATAGGCTTTTGTTAAGTTTACATACGAGTGATGGATCATGACTAGGATAACCTTGAGGAAATTCCATGTAATGGAGATCACCATGGAGAAAAGTATTGTTGACGTCTAATTGGTGAAGGAACCAATCATTAACTGTTGCAACAACTAAGAGAACACGGATATAAGTTAATTTTGTCACACGAGAAAATGTGTCAAAGAAATCTAAGCCTTCTTGTTGGGTGTAACCTTGGCGACTAGATGTACCTTGTATCTTTCCACATAGCCATCAGCTTTGAATTTACCCTTGTAAACCCATTTACATCCAATAGTGTGATTACTAGGTGGTAGAGGAGTAAGGGTCCAAGTGTTATTTATTTCAAGGGCCTTAATTTCACTATCCATGGCATCTTGCAGGTGTGGGAATTTAATGACTTGTTTATAAAATTTTGGTTCATAGACATTTGTTATAGAAGTAGTAAATGCCCTGTGTTTGGGGTTAAGTCTATCATAGGATAAAAATTGAGAAAGAGAAAAGGGCTTACCAGATGTAGATGGGCCGGCCAGCTTGATGGATGACTGGAGAGCTGTAGAAGTGGAAGGAAAATGACATAAATAATCATTTAAGTATAAAGGTAGATGCTTTTGGCCACTAGATTTTCTGGTCATAGGTTGGGAAAAAGGTGGAATAGACTCTGGTGAAGAAGTGGGATGAAGGAACTGCTGGTTTCTTCTACTGGTTTCTGAAGATTGATTAAAGTGTGAGGTGGGATGATAAGATAGATCAAAGGAAGGTTCAGGGATTGGGAAAATGTGAGGATCATCTGGGGAATGAGGTGAAGAGTATTTCTAAGGAAATGAGAATTCATGAAAAATGACATTTCGACTAGTAAATGATATGTGATTTTGAAGGTCATAGACTTTATATCCTTTGGAACCAAGTGGATAGCCAAGGAAAATGCATCTTGATGATGCATGAGGATAAAATTTATTTCTATGATTGGTGAGAGTGCTAGCAAAGCATAAATATCCAAATGTTCGAAGATGAGCATAGCTTGGTGGTTTTCGGAAGAGCATTTCATAAGGGGTCTTATTGCCAAGAAGTGGAGAAGGAATTATGTTGATTATATGAACTGCAGTGAGAATACAGTCATTCCAGAAAAGCATAGGCACATTTGATTGAAAGAAAAGTGCCCTGCAACTTGTAGAATAAATTGGTGTTTTCTTTCCACAGTACCATTTTGCTGTGGGGATTCAACACAGTTTTTCTGGTGGAAAATGCCGTGTGAGTTAGAAAATTCAGTCATGAGAAACTCAGCTCCATTACTAGTTCGGAATGCTTTAATTTTGGTGTTGAACTGTGTGATGGCCATTTGATTAAATTCCTTTATAAGGTATGAGTTTCAGCCTTTGATTGCATCATGTAAACCCAGGCGCATTTGGAATAATCATCAACTATGGTAAGGAAAAATTTGTAACCATCACAGGAAGGAACCTGAAATGGACCCCATATATCACAATGAACTAAATAAAAAATTCCACTTGAAACAAAATTGCTAATTGGAAATGGTAATCTCTTTTGCTTTGCTAAAGCACAAATCTCACATTTATTCAAATTTTTACAAGAAATTTGAGATGAAATATAAGGAATCTTGGATATTCTGATATTGGAAACGTGGTTAAGTCTACAATGCCAGAGACTAAAATTGGTAGAGGCTACAACACGTGTTGTGGAATGATTGGAGGCAGGTGAGTATGGAACTTTGTTTTGGACATGGGTAAGATGATATAGTCCATCCTTTTCTCTAGCAAAACCAGTCATCCTCTTGCTGGGCAGATCCTGTATAAAGCAATGGGAGGCAGAAAAAATCACAAGGATATTGGAAGCTCTAGTTAGTTTAGAAACTGATAAAAGTTTGAAAGAAAAAGGAGGTACACACGAGACATTTTCAAGAAACAAGTTTTCAGCAACTTTCACTTTCCCAATATGGCTAACTGGAACAGAGGATCCATTTGGTAGATTAATCTTTGTGGTTGTGGAGGATTCAATAGAAGATAGGAATGAGGATGAACATACCATATGGTCTGTTGCCCCGGTATCAATTATCCAGGTAACATTTTGGGTTTGGAAAAAATTGAATTACAAAAAGAGATACCTCTAGTGATGGTGGCTTCTGTTTGAGTTGTTGAGTTGGATGACTGAGGAGATGTTTGCTGGGTTTTAGCAAATGCCAAGAATTGCTTATAGATGTCCTCATTAAACGAAATACTTGATCCCTCTTCCTCTACTAACTGGTTCCCAGTCACAGCTTGTACAACATGGTTATTGACCAAGGCATTTGATCCCTTAGATCCTCTCCAGTCAGGGGGGAATCCTATAAGGTGAAAGCACTTATCTGCAGTGTGATTGAAGTATCCACAATGAGTGAATTTTGGTTTCTGTTTGTCCTTCTAAGGTACTGATTGATCTATGTGGTTACCTTATTGTCAGGGCTGCTGATTCCAAGGCTTAATAATTCTGTAAGTCCCTTTGACTCTCTTCTTGAAACATAAGGGCATAAACTCGAGCCAATGATGGAAGTGAAGTGAGCAGCAGCTAGCTTCGTAGTGTAGAGTGATTCATTTAATCCTACAAGAAACTTCATAACTGCGTCTGCTTGCTGGGTATCTAATATGGTCATCAATATATCACAAGTGCAATTGGATAGTATCCCACAACTATACTTTGGCAAAGATCTGTAGCTGATATATTATTCCCAAATGGATTTGAACGAATTATAATGCACAGTGAGACTTTGTGATCCCTGTGAAATAGCACTGAGGCATTTTTCTAGATGGTATACTCTAGGTCCATAATCTTTAATTCATTCCACACTTCATATGCAGATGAGATATATAACAAAATTTGGTAAATTTCTTTGCTTATTGAGTTTAACAGCCATGAAAAGACCAAATTGTTTGCTCGAAGCCAGTAATTATATGTAATACCTGATGGTGGATTTGGTGATTTCAAAGTTCCATCAATGAATCGAGATTTATTTTTCACACTTAATGCCATGGATATTGCACTGCTCCAAGATGTGTAATTATCTTCATTGAAAATCTCTGAAACAATTAGTGCACCAGGATTATCATTTGGGTGCAAGTAGTATTGACTAATTGGATCATCAGCTGGGTTGGGAAGAGAATTATCCAAGCTCGCCATGCTCTAAAAAAATTCTGCTAAATTTCTGATACCATGTTAAATTCATCAACTAAACATACTAAAGCCTGCAATTAGAAGTGGAGGAAATGGAGATAATGAATTGAGGAAGAAGAATATTGAAATTTCTATTAATCAAGTTTGAAGAATTTGATCTAGATATTTATAGACAATCACCCCAACTAACTAACTGTCTAATTATCTAACTAACAGCATAAATTAACTGTCTAACAAACTAACAATATTAACAGAAATTGAGCTCCTTCTTCTACTGGTTTCTTTTCTGCTTTCTTCTACTGGTTTGCAGTTGTGTAGTAAGAAAGACTGCTTATATGTTCTTTTATTATGACTCTTACCTCTACAATGTCTACACCTTGTCAGATTGATGCACTATAGTCTTGTACGCCTCCTATTATTCTTTGGTCTATTAGCCTATCTCCTAGATTTAAGGGAAGTATATGACCATGACACGCATTATTGATGCCTATCCAATGTTTGTGATCCAATGTGTGCTTGCTGGAGCAATAACTGTATCGGTGATCCCCGTTATCCCGATGACTGCCAAAGCATGTTGACATGGAATTTCGTCTATCTGAAATCAGTTACACGTGCATGTTCTACAAGTCGGCTCTACAGTACAAGTTCTATCTTGCCAAACTTTAACTCATTCGTTATCATCTCAACAAGGTCCACATATTTGAAAGAATATGGAACTAGAAGACCAAACGTATTTGAACCATTATTCACAAATACATTCAATGAATACATTTACGTCTGGAACAATCAAAGTTTCAGAGTCTCATCTTAAACCGTTTGTTTATTGAACCCCGTATTAATATTATCCAATGATAGACATCAAATATTCACATACATAGTAAATAAAAAATGGGAACAATTCATATGGAATCATAAATTTAAAACACCGTTGTAATATGTATCTTTCGTCTTGTTTGATTGATAATTCACGTTGTCAAGATTACATAATTGTGTAAATTAAATTAAATTAATGTAGTTATATTAGATTTGATGTTATATAATTGATGGAAGAAAAATACATTACACAAATGGATGAAAAATAATTTCTTTTCAAGAAATGAACAAATTATGAAGGTTGAATCAAAATTCAGCAACTTGATTAATTAATTATACATGTGAACTAATAAAATCAATTTCAATACATAACATATATGTAATTTTTTTCAATTTCAAGAGATGAGAAATCCCACAGATTTTGAAAATTGAATCAAAAGATTACTCACCATCACAATCAGAATAAAATTATGCTCGAGAGATGCGGAGGATGAGAGAACTGTGCATTCAGCTTCTAGTCCTGTGACAAATCATATGATACCATCTTCAATTTGAAATTCATCTGATGGAGAAGAGACATTAATTGCTAACGTAATGTATGATTCTTCTTCTTCAGTTATGAGGAGAATTGAATTTGAGTCTTAAGTTACAAGGTAGTATATATAACTATATTTTACATAAAAGACAATACGTTAAATATATATTACATGTTACAGGCCTATGTCAGACTCGCCACCTCATCATCCACGTGTCAGCAGAAGTGGCCCTCACCACGCCATGCGTCCGTCGAGATGAACGCGTATGGGACGAGCTGATTGTATAAGCCGAAGTGATTACATGAGGGACGAACTGAATGTATACCAGTGAATGAATCGAACTCATTTGCGATACATCACAGATGCAAAGGCCCGCACTCCGCTTCCGCGACTCTACGCCTACCTCGCCTCGCCCTAACGAAGATCTCTTGCACAAAGATCTTTTCAAAATCAAATCCCTAACTGATAGGATGTGTGGCAGGACCCAAACGGTCAATTCAGCTGCCCTTGTCAGTAATCTTCAATGCCAGCCAACCTAAGGAGGGACAGATGGACCCTGAGGATCTGGTAACACATGTTTCCTCATCCAACAGCTCTACTCTTCCCATCCTTATAAATATCCCCTCCTTGTGCCAGAAGAAGGATTCGAATCAATTTTTCTCCAACCACATTACAAACTTGAGCATCATCATCTCCCTTAAATACTTACACTTTATTACTTATCCAACCGGTATTCTGCCATCGGTGAACCTTTTCTGGTTAAATGTTGAACTGATTTGACTGTCTGAGTGTTAGTGGCCGCTTCCAACCTCTCCGGGAAAGGCCACGAGTCACTAACGACGTGCTGCACGTGCAGGAAAGAGTTGACATGAAGACTTATTCTGTTGACCACGTGTTGGAGTCATTTTTTGAGGTCAACAGATTGGCACCGTCTGTGGAAAACTTACTTTAATCACGAGTTTTCCTACCAAAAAAACTTGTTCGAATATTCGGTTGATATTCTTCCTTGAAAAAGGTATTGGTTCTTGGAAAAGGATCAGTTGTACATTGAGCTCTGCTATTAAGAAAATGCCCTTCACATCGAACCATGAATTTCAGTAACGAAGGGGAGAACCCAAGGAGGACAAGAGATATCTCTGAAGAAAAGATTTCACAGAATGTTACACATCAGCGACCCCATCACGGGTATCGCAAAGGCAACAGAACAGCTCAACTAACTATCGAAGTGGCTAGCATGGCCACAAACATGAGGAACACCACAACTCAAAATGCTACCTTACGGGATAGGCGAAATATGGTGGATTGGGGGAACAGAGCTGAAACTGCTCAGCATCCATCTTGCCCAACGGCAGATGTGAACGAATCTAACGAACCTTGTAGGTCGTATAAACTTGATGATGATGATGATGACAATTTGCCCTTCTCCAGGGAACTTTGCACCTTTTCGATGCCCCATAACTTTGTTCCTCATAAGATTCCCAAATACGAAGGAAAGGACGACCTAGAGAAGCATCTCAACAAGTATAAAATGCAGATAAGCTTCAGAGGTGCCTCTTCAGCTTTGAAATGCAGGGCCTTCCACCTAACTTTCGGTAGAGCCGCTGAAGTATGGTACAATAGATTGGCACCACTTAGCATAAGAAGCTGGCCAGACCTGAAAAAGGAATTCCTAAACCAATACCTTTCAAGAAAAGAGGGAGAGGCGCCGATTCAACGCTTGCAAGATATGAGGTAAGCAGAAGGGAAAATCCTGAAAAACTACATTGCTCGTTTTACTGATGAGATAACTTACTATGACAAGTTACAGACAAAGAGGCCCTTTCAGCCCTGAAAGAAGGGCTAAACATGAACACACTGTTCTGGAGAGATGTTCGAAGCAAGAACCCTTTGACATATGATGAGTCGGTGAAAATGATGAAGGTTGACATTGTTAATGAAGAAATGATTGACCATAGAAACAGAGCTGGCCAAGGACTTTCACCACCTCAGAGGCAGATGGGTAGAAGACCCACCTCTCAAATAGTGAACCAGCAATGGACTCAGGCTGAACAAGCTGTGGCTTCCACTTCGGGACAAGAGCTGGCCACGGCCACACTGAATGCAGTCCCCACCTTGGCCTATGAAAATGTTGGACCCAGCACTGGTAACTCCGCCAGGAATACCGGACAACTCTCAACCTCTAGAAATAGAGGACGAGGTGGTAGGCCTCGAAATAGGCCCCAAGAGAAACTACGGCGTTATTGTGCTTTCCATCGCTAATATGGTCATGACACAAGTGAATGTAGATGCGCGAAGGAACTTTCCAAAAAGAAGTGAAACGAGGCGACATTCATCGTGTAATGACAGAAACAACGACGGGGAGAGGTCCCGGAGCGGACAATGCCCCAGGAGGGACTCAGCCGCCTCGAATGAACAGCAACCCATTTGTGAGATTGTCACCATTATTGGAGGACCCCATGTTGGAGGTGAATTAAAAAATGCTCAAAGAAATTATACCAGAGAGGCGAGGAGTCCACCAATAGCCAGCTATATTGTAAGCCAATCTTCAAGAGGGGCCATGGAGCCTATTACATTCACCCAGGAAGATGCGGCCGGTGTGCACTTCCCGTACTGCGATGCCTTGGTAGTCAGAGTCGTGGTAGCCCACAACGGGCTAAAATGCATGCTAGTGGATAATGACAGTTCAGTCAACATCCTATTCGGCACGACTTTGATAAAATGGCAATGGATCATGAGCTAACACCTATGAACTCGCCCCTCTACGGAATCATTCCCAGAGGTAAAATTATTTTGACCGTTGAAATCGGAGCTTCACCCCAGGTGGCACACCACTTCATGGAATTGTTGATCGTTGATCCACTTATCACAGAGTCCTAGAGAGACTCGCCCTGAAAGAGCTATGGGCTGTTACTTCCATCATCACCTCTGCATGAAATTTTCCCACAGAATGAGGAATTGCCACCGTACTAGGCAATCAGATGGAATCCAGGGAATGTTATCTTAATTTACTAGGAAAGGCAGAACCATGAGTTAACATGGTGCTAGATGCTCAAATGTCAGAGGCCCCTGAAGAAGGGCAACCTCCAACACGAGATGTGGTCATGGTAGAAGCCAGATCCGAAATGTCCTTGGAAGAGCTGGACCCTAGGGTGATTGAATCGGAATCACAGACCACCCCAATGGAAGAATTAAAAACATTCCCAGTAGACCTCCGAGATGTATCAAAGGTTTTACAGGTTGGAATAGGATTGGAAGAAGAGATTAACGAAGAACTAAAAGACTTACTTCAAAAGAATTCAGATATATTCGAATGGAGGTATGAAGATATGATTGGAATAGACCCTAAAGTTAGTTACCACCACTTACAAATTGACCCAAACTACACTCCACACAGGTAGAAGAGGAGGTTGTTGAATGCTGAAAAGTATGAGACCCTGAAGGAAGAGGTGGAAAGGCTGATCAGTAATGGTTTTATCTGTGAGGCCAACTATCCAAAGTGGATTTCCAACCCTGTACTTGTAAAGAAGCACAACGGCAAATGGAGGGTTTGTATTGACTTTTCCAACCTTAATGAGGCCTGTCCAAAGGATAGCTCCCACTCTCAAGGATCGACCAGTTAGTAGATTCAACTGCTGGGCACGAGTTGCTAAGTTTCATGGACGCCTATTCAGGCTACAATCAAATTCCTATGTTCCCAGGCGACGAGGACAACACCTCTTTCATCACTGATAGGGGGCTCTATTATTACAAGATGATGCCCTTCGGCCTGAAGAACGCTGGGGCTACCTATCAAATGTTAGTCAACAAGATATTTGCTGATCAGCTAGGAAGGACAATGGAAGTTTACGTTGATGATATGTTTGTCAAAAGCCTACTAGAAAAGGAGCACATCAGATACCTGAAAGAGGCTTTTCGGACACTACGAAGGTATCAAATGAGGCTGAACCCTCTTAAATGTGCATTGGCGTAGCTACAGGCAAATGCTTGGGCTACATTGTAAATCAGATGGGAATTGAAGATAATCTAGAGAAAATCAAAGCTTTAATCGAAATGAGGTCACCACAGAAGTCGAAGGAGGTGTAATGGCTCACTGGTAGTATAGCCACACTTAATTGCTTCATCTCAAGGGCCACTAAAAAGTGTTTGCCCTTCTTTAAAATCCTCAAAGGGGACAAGAAATTTTAATGGACCCTAGAGTGCGAAGAGGTGTTCCAAGAGTTGAAAAACTATTTGGGACGAACACCCCTCCTCAGAAAACCAAAGGAAGGAAAGGCCTTTTTGTTGTACTTGGCAGTGGTGGAAAATTTCGTCAGCTCGGTACTTGCGCGAGAAGAAGAAATGTATCAGCTACTAATTTACAATGTGAGCAGAGCCTTACTACTTGTCGAAGCGCGCTACCCAGACATGGAGAAATCAGCTCTTTCTTTGGTCACTGCATCCAGAAAATTGAGGCCATATTTTCAGGCCTGCAGTATTCACGTTCTGACGAATTTCCCGTTGGACAAGTCCTGCAGAAACCAGATGTCTCAAAAAGGTTATTGAAATGGGCTGTTGAGCTCAGTGAACTCGACATAACGTATACATCCCATACAGCGATCAAGGGCCAAGCCCTGACTAATTTTATTGTAGAATTCACCAAGGCACCTGAAATCGAAGAGTATATAGAATCAGCAGAACCTCCTACCTGGAATCTCTTTGTTGATGGCTTCTCAAGAGAGATAGGCTCCGAGGCTGGTGTTGTGCTGGAGAGTCCAGATACCATAAGCTCAACTGTGCCGTGAGGCTTGGATTTAAAGCTTCCAACAATGTGGCGGAATATGAGGCCCTCCTGGCTGGACTTCGGTTAGCCAGAGAATTGCAAGTGAAGAGGTTGATTATTAGCAGTGATTCACATTTAGTGGTAAATCAGGTCAATGGGAACTTTGTGGCCAGAGACAAACACATGGCAGCCTATCTAAAGCTAGTCATGGGTTTTTTACCTAACTTTGAGAAGTTCAAACTGATTCAGGTGTCACACCGAAGAACTCCCATGCAGATGCCCTGTCAAAGCTAGCCAGTAGCAAAGATTCGGAACTGCTCAAAGTAGTGCCAATCGAACACCTAGCTGAACCCTCTATCAAGAGAGGTGAAGAACTGATGTGGATTGAGAGTACTCCACCGTGGATGTTACCTATCCTGGTTTACTTCAGAGAACATACCTTGTCGAAGGATAAAATCGAAGCACAAAGGCTTCAAATGAGAGCTGCTCACTTTGTCTTACAGGACGATATCCTGTATAAGCGCGGCTTCTCATTTCCCCTCCTTAGATGCACATGGGGAGAAGAAGCGAATTATGTCCTTAGAAAAGTGCATGAAGACATTTATGGAAATCACTCTGGTGGACTAACCTTGGCACACAAAATACTCAGGCAAGGGTATTACTGGCCAACCTTGAAAACTGATGCAATTGATTTCGTACGCAAGTGTGACAACTGTCAATGCTTCTCCAATTAACAGAGATAACCATCTCAAGAACTCACAGTTGTATCCAACCCATGGCCATTCGCCAAATGGGGTATGTATTTCGTTGGCTCCATGCCCAAAGGGAGAGCAAGTGCTCTCTTTGCCATCATTGCCATTGACTACTTCAACCAAATGGGTAGAAGCAGAGCCTCTGTCCAAGATCACTGAGGCGAACACCTCCAAATTTCTCTGGAAGAACATCATATGCAAGTTCGGTATACCTCATTTTTTGGTCTCAGATAATGGTAAACAATTTGATAACAAGAAGATCCGGGACTTGTACGATGAGCTCGGAATTAGGAAGCATTTCTCTTTACATCATCATCCATAGGTGAATGGTCAGGTTAAAGCAGTCAACAAGACCATAAAGCTCACCCTGAAAAGGAAGCCAGATGCCTCCAAAGGGGCCTGGGTAGACGAGCTCCCACAAGTCCTCTGGCTTATCAGAACTACTTACAAAAGAGCTATTAGGAAAACTCCATTTTCCATGACTTATGGAGCTGAGGCCATGAGCCCTATAAAGGTTTGTGTTCCTTCTCCTCGTCGTATCCGCTTCAATGAAGTGGGAATGATAAGCTAAGGAGACTCGAACTGGATCTCCTCGAAGAAAGGAATGATGATTATCGAGCCAAGCCCACTTCCTACCAGTGTAAGATGATGCGCTACTACAATGCCAAAGTGAAGAAAAAGATCTTCCGCATCTGAGAACTGGTCATCTGTAAGGTGTTCCCATCAACTAAGGACCCTGGCACAGGAACCTTGGGCCCTAACTCGGAAGGTCCATACAAAATTGTTGAAGAGGTCAGGCCTGGTACATGCAAAATAGAGGACCTAGAAAGGTAAGTGATGCCTCACCCCCGGAACATCGAGCACCTAAGGGAGTACTACCAGTAGGAAGCTTGTAACTTTGTAAATATTGCAATCAAATGAATGAACCTTCCGTTTAACCATGCTCATACGTTGAGATATCAGAACAACCTTGTCGAGGTGCAAGCCCCTTCAAAGGGGTCCCTCCAAGGACATCTGGAAAGTCAGAAGTGGTGAGGGTACCATCTTTGATGAAACAGAAAATGCACGTATCAAAACAGCCTTGTCGAGGTACAAGCTCCTTCAGAGGGGTCACTCCCAAGGACATCTGCGTAAATCAAGGTGGTGCGGGTGTCATCTCTGATGAGGCAGAAAGTGTACATATCAAAGCAACCTCGTCGAGGTGTAAGCTCTTTCAAAGGGATTACCTTCAAGGACATCTACGTAGTCAGAGGTGGTGCGAGCCCCATCTTTGACGAGGCGGAATATCTTCAAAACACATGGTTCATTGGCTTCTTCCATTTTATTGAGTGGTTAAGCAAAGTGGATGTGATATTACTTAGTTCATTGGCTTCTTCCATTTTATTAACTGGTTAAACAAGGCCGATGCAATATTACATGGTTCATTAGTTTCTTCTATTCCATTAAGTGGTTAAGCAAAGTAGATGTGATATTACTTGGTTTTCTATCAGTTTCTCCCATTTTATTAAACAGTTTAGGTAAGTCGATGCGATTGAACTTGGAATAATTTAGTTGTTTATCCGAAGCGAAGATGGGAGCAATTACTTTGTACAATTGGAATAAAGTAAAGCAAAAGAATAGGCGACAACACTTGGAAGAAAATGAATTTCGTTAACAAAATGGGGTCAAAGCCAAGTACAAAGGATAGAAGGTTTAATCTATGCTAAAAATTGTCCCTGTCCCCACTTCTTCCTGAGGGGCATCCTTCGCCGCCTCCTCTTCTATCACTGGAGGACCCCCAGTGTAGCACCCGAACTCTTCCTTTAGGAAGTTGATGTCAAGCTCCGGATACTTCTATCGCAACCGAGATATGATCTCTTGGGCACTCCATAAAGCCCAGTAGTTGGTGAAGTCGTCATACTCCTTGGTCTTATGAAAGTTGGCTTAGTAGTCTTCAACTGACGCCTCCCCAATAGTCTTCACTTCGGCCTTTAGAGACTCAATTTCTTTTACTTGAGCCTCAGAAAGCATCCTCAGTTCGGCTTTTTGCTTATTTTCCTCGACCAGAGCCTCTAAGGAGATTCTCTGATGGTCATTGGCCTAACCAACCCTTTTTGTCAAAGCTGCCACATGAGAAGCCGACTCGTGTAGCTCGTTCTTGAGCTAATTTACCTGGACTTCGGTCGAGTCTAATTTGGAAGCGACCACTACCCACTTCTTCTCAGCCTCCTCGACCTCCTTCTTGGCCTTTGCCATCTCTGCATCCCAGTTCGACGAGGCTTCTATCATCTTCTTCAACTCTTCATTTTTCTTGCAAAGGCCTCGAACTAGGTCCTCAGTCGCGGTACCCATACTCAGAGCCCTGGCCACGTAAGCATTATTGGCCACCAAAAGATCCTCGATTTCGTATGAGGTGGCATGATCTTGCTAAGCCCCGGTCCAATACTTGTTGTGGACTCGAGAGGCAGCAGCGATTTTCAGAGGCAGGATCTCCAATACCGCCTCGGAGAGGTCCTCATCCTTGCTTCCCAAAAAATCAGTCACCTTATTCCGAACCGAGGTGGTGGTGGCAGGCTTCTTCAACCTCTTTCCAGTGGGCCTCTCGCCCATGTATGCAGTAATAGGCACTATAGCCTTTGGGATCGTCGACGGGGGTCGCGATGGTCATCCCGATCATCTTCCAAATATTTTTCCCTGACCTAATGGCCCTACCAGTCTGATCCAAAGAGACGATTATGGGGTCTCTCAACTCTGAACTCTCAGCCTCTTTCCCCCTACTCGTCGACATACTTCTTGACCTCTCAGAAGATATTTACTCAGAAATTAGAAGAAAAACAAAAAACGGAGAGCAAAAGTCCCTGGAGCTTACGAATGGAAGGCCGTCGAAACTTTCAAACACCACCGGAGTTGCTTTGGTCGTCAAAAGCAGGAAATGGAGAGCAAAGGTTTCGTTTTGAGAGTTTCACGAAGGTAAAAATGGCCAAATGAGGAGGTTTGAGCCTTATATAGGCATGAAAAGACTCGCCCCAGCCAATGGATCAATTCCAATTGCATCTGGGCCGTCCAAAGCTGAGACCCCAGAATCACCATTGAAATCAAAGGTTGCCTAGATCAAAGGTCCTGATGAAGTAGTGAGTCTCACGCATAACTTGAACGCGTCATCTTGAAGAATGGGAACCGTCACAATCATTACCATTTATGGTAAATGAGGTGTACATTGGAAGCAATCAGATGTCCCATCGATGTGTCTTAGGAAGGCGAGAACACTTTCAAATCATTGGCACAAAGCCCAAGGTTGTCTTCAGACCCGTCACCTCGCCATTTAAAGCTTCACATTGCAACAGCTCTACAAAGAGTTGCCAATCCATATTACTTCGGCCGGAGCAGAATCTAATGTTGCAACAACTCCCTCTCCAGTTGCCAACTCCTATCGCTTCGACCGCACTAGCTTCGCGTTGCAACAGCTCTCCAAAGAGTTGCTAACCCATATCACTTCAGCCAGAGTAGAATCTAATGTCGCAACAACTCCCTCTATAGTTTCCAATTCCTATCACTTCGGCCACACCAGTTTCACATTGCAACAACTCTCCAAAGAGTTGCCAACTCATATCACTTTGGCCAGTGCAGAATCTAATGTTGTAACAACTCGCTCTACAGTTGCCAACTCCTATCGCTTCGACCGCACCAACTTCGCATTGCAGCAGCTCTCCAAAGAGTTGCCAACCTATATCACTTAGGCCAGCGCATAATCTAATGTTGCAATAACTCCATCTACAGTTTCAAACTCCTATCACTTCGACCGCACCAGCTTCGCGTTGCAATAACTCTCGAAAGAGTTGCCAACCCATATCACTTCGGCCAGAGTAGAATCTAATGTTGTAACAATTCCCTCTACATTTGCCAACTCTTATTGTTTCGACTGCACCAGCTTCGTGTTACAGCAGCTCTCCAAAGAGTTGCCAGCTATATAACTTTGGCCAACACAGAATCTAATGTCGTAACAACTCCCTCTACAGTTGCCAACTCTTATCGCTTCGGCCGCACCAACTTCGCGTTGCAACAGCTCTCCAAAAAGTTGCCAACCCATATCACTTCGGCCAGAGCATAATTCAAAGTTGCAATAATTCCCTCTGGAGTTGCCCACTATGATCCCTTCGGACACATCGCAATTTACTTTGTATCAACGTTCGGCGAAAGCAGTGACGTTCACCGCGCAAACTAAAAGTTCTTGTATTATATGAATATCCATACATGGACTTGCGGGACTATTGTTACGGGCATATGTGAGGCTCGCCACCTCACCCTCCATGTGTCAGCATAAGTGGCCCTCACCACGCCACTCGTCCACCGAGGTGAACGTGCATGGGACGAGCTGATTGTATAGGTCGAAGTGATTATATGAGGAACGAACTGAACATATACTAGCAAAGGAACCAAACTCATCTGCGATACACCGCGGATGTAAAGGTCCGCACTCCGCTTCCGCGACTCTACGCCTGCCTCGCCTCGCCCCGGCAAAGATTTCTTGTATAAAGATATTTTTAAAGTCAAATATCTAACTGATGGGATGTGTAGCAAGACTCAAACGATCAATTCAGCTGCCCTTGTCAGAAATCTTCAATGCCAACCAACCTAAGGAGTGACAGATTGACACCTAGATGTGATGGGCCCTGAGGATCTTGTAACACATGTTCCCTCATCCAACGGCTCTCCTCTTCCCATCTTTAGTATAAACATCCCCTCCTTGTGCCAGAAGAAGGATTCGAATCAATTTTTCTCTTACCACATGACAAAATTGAGTATCATCATCTTCCTTAATACTTGCACTTTATTACTTACCCGGCGGGTATTCTGTCGCCGATGAACCTTTTCCGGTTGAACCTTGAATTGACTTGATCTTCGGATTGCTTGTGGCCGCTCCCAACCTCTCCAGAAAAGGCCACGAGTCACTAATGGCGTGATGCATGTACAGTGAAGAGTTGACGTAAAAACTTATTCTGTTGGCCACGTGTTGGAGCCATTTTTTGAGATCAACATTACATATTACAGTATTTTGTGAATGTTGTTATTGTTAGTACTACGACGTATTGGTAATTTATAACAGAATTTGTGACTTGGATAAATATAGGTTCATCTGAAATTAATACATCAAATAATCAAAGGTTATCTAGTTCAATTTGCATGTGCTTATATTTGTGCATAAGAACAAAAATCATAATCTAATTTTATTCAGTAACTACTAGAAACATGGGACGAATTTTTATTGACTTGCTTTTGTGGGGTAATGTTATCTGTGTCGAGCTTCTTTTTCCCATCGTGGAGCGCCATCTTCCATTTTTTTAAAAGGGAGCATGTTCTAGGAAAGTCACCGAATTATTAAACAAAATTCATGCTATTAAAAAAAATATACATATGCCTTCGTGAAATATATCTTCCAAGAATATTGTATTGTTCGTGTGAAAGAGCAGAAATTTTATAGTTATCTCTCTCTCTCTCTCTCTCTCTCTCTCTTATATATAGGTTCAATAAAGAAGCAAGAATTCAATATCTGCTTCAGCCCATACCACCATACCATTTTACTTGAAAAACATTCTGCAGTAATAGAGCATTATTTCCAAGAAACTATATTCTCTATATATGAGATGATTCAAATGAAGTTGCAGCCAAGATCGATTGTATTACTGAAATACATAATTCTGATTGCACGCTTGCTGCAGTTGGCATGGGATTACCTTCTTCTCCAATCCTTTTTTCAGCCTCAAGAGATTGAATCACCAGACTATGCTGATGAACTCACAGTAACTCGTTATGAAAATGATACGAATGAAGAGTTCGGGGATTCATCAGTCGAGTGTGCTGTTTGTTTATGCAGAATTGACGAAGGAGCTGAGGTTAGAGAGCTGAGATGCAACCAGCTTTATCACAGAGTTTGCTTAGATAAATGGGTACGACATGGGCACAGGACTTGTCCCGTCTGCCGACATAACGTAAAGCCACCTCAACTGGGTCTGACGTCCACCACGTAAAGGCGGACTGGATACTTGTTAACTTCCGCACCACCAGATCAAGGTTACAGTGAGTCTAGTACTCGACACGACAGTGACATACTGTTAACGTTGTTTGTAATGTTAGTGACGATATATTATGTTGATATATTTTTACTAAATGAAACAAAAATCTGGCTTTAATCCAAGTCTGATTCGGTCGGAAATAATAATAAAATAATTCCCCTCATTAGTGTTTTCGCCTCTTTTGTATTATACTTATTTACTAATGATTCTAGGGAGAGTGCTAAACATAGATTATATATATAATCTGAGCTCCATAAAGAATATCATCTTGTTTAATATTTAACCACCTTTTTTATTATTTAAATCATAGTCCTATGAATTTTTCCCACTAAAATTAGGTTAGACGGTTGACTTGCCTTGTTAATGGTGAAATGGGTTAAATTCATCTATTGAAGATTATTTTGTTACTAACTTGAAGAGTACAACTCCTATAAAGACTTATGCATTCTTATACATTTCTTATAAAGATCTCTTCTGTGCACGCGGGCCTTAATTTGATAGTCCTTTTTTGGGGAAACGACATTGCATATTCAAATATAATGACCTTCTATACGTAACCAAGAGACATACAAATACAATATTTCTAACTACGTATTAAACTTATTGTACAACACAATAATAGAGAATTCACCTTAATTACTCTCCAATTATACTAGGGAAATTAGGGGTAAGAGGAAAAATCATGGCCAAACATGTCTTCTATGTACATTGATGCTGAATTCACAAGCTTACACAATACTATAGGTACACAAGATAACAGCCCATATTACAAGACAAATCTGATAGCAGATTATCTAGTCTAAGACTCTAATATGTCCTCTATTCGAATCTTTAAAATCATATGGACTCAGAATCTTGAAACGCCTCTCTATGTAGCCAATGCTAGCAAACCAGTCGGCTACTTTGTTACCCTTCCTCCAAATGTGGGATATCTACATTTCCGTCTGTTATGTTTGTGACTCAAATTTTATGTGATTTAAAAGTTTGATTCATGAAGGTAGCCTAGATAATGTTGGTTTGGAAGTCTGGTTTGATAAGTGATCAAATTTCATAATGAATTGAGAATTTGAGTGGTAAAAGAACTTTGGAATAAATGGGAAATGTTTTGGAAATACAAGGACAGTACCAAGGGCACTAGGTACCTGCCGCCGCAAAGGACAAGCAGGGGCTGGATGCAGTGGCGCTAGCCCTGGAGCATCGCAGCTCCTAGCAAGAAGCAAGGTCTGTGCCCCAGGGCCAACCCCCAGGCTCCTCGACTCCACCTCGAGGGTTCAAAAATGATTCCTACCTCATTTTTTGCTCGCCTTCATCCAAAACTCCAAGATTGGTCTCCTATATATACTATACGTGGTGCATGCTCTTAAAAGACTCAACATAACAATTAGATCATTGTTGTATGCAATAGAAAATCATTTAGATTTAAATTGAAAGTATCAAATCTCGTAAAATAATTTTAGTTTCTTGGTATAATAAATTTTCCTTTTCTTCCACAAAATCTTGTGTTCTTGTGTGATCTATTATTTCATATTCTCATCTTTAATTATTCGGCCCAATTTTCAACAATTAGTATCAAAGCAATCCTGATATCTTATTTGTTTCTAACAAGTGGTA
This sequence comes from Fraxinus quadrangulata, assembly GCA_903798255.1. NCBI lineage: Eukaryota > Viridiplantae > Streptophyta > Magnoliopsida > Lamiales > Oleaceae > Fraxinus > Fraxinus quadrangulata. Next base: position 28,706 of record CAIGRB010138444.1, read on the forward strand.
ATAGAGCCAAGTTTTTTTGGCGGTTCTTAGAAGGTCTAAATTGGTTACTAAAGTGAGGTTTGAACAAGGATGATTGTTTCAAAGATGGCAAGTATGAAATTTGAAATTTCGCTTTTGGATCATAATAGTTGATTTTCTTTGTGACGGATCAAGATGCGATCGGTTCCTGCTCAATTGGATCTTGATGATACATTATTAGGGGTGGATTAAATGCCAGCAACAATGACTAAGGAGGAGAAGCAACGCAAGGATCGAAAAGCTCTATTATAGACACATCTTCGTCTTTCTAATCAAATTCTTTAGAACGTGGTAAAGGAGAAAAGAAATGCGGGATTGTGGTTGAAATTTGAGCAGCTTTGTATGACACAGGGCTTGATGAGTAAGTTACACTTGAAGTGGCGTTTATATTCTCATCACTTGACAGAATGTTGATCTTTAAAAGATCATCTATCGGGGTTCAAAACTGCCGCACGGTATCCCTTTCTGCGCTAAGAAGAAAGGTAACCCGTGACACCTGGAGCATCGCAACTCCTAGCAAGAAGCAAGGTCTGTGTCCCATGGCCAACCCTCAGGCTCCTCCACTCCACCTCGAGGGTTCGAAAATGATTCCTTGTTTATTTCTACCTCATTTTTTGCTCGCCTTCATCCAGAACTCTAAGATTGGTCTCCTATATATACTATACATGGTACATGCTCTTAAAAGACTCAACATAACAATTAGATCATTGTTGTAGCATTAGAAAATCATTTAGATTTAAATTGAGAGTATCAAATCTTGTAAAACGAATTTAGTTTCTTGGTATAATAAATTTTTCTTTTCTTCTACAAAATCTTGTGTTCTTGTGTGATCTATTATTTTTCATATTCTCATCTTTAATTATTTGGCCCAATTTTCAACAATTAGTATCAAAGCGATCATGATATCTTATTTGTTTCTAACATGTGGTTATAGAGCCAAGATTTTTTGGCAGTTCTTAGAAGGTCTAAATTGGTTACTAAAGTGAGGTTTGAACAAGGATGATTGTTTCAAGGATGGCAAGTATGAAATTTGAGATTTCGCTTTTGGATCATAATAGTAGATTTTCTTTGTGACGGATCAAGATGCGATCGGTTCTTGCTCAATTGGATCTTGATGACACTTTATTAGGGGTGGATAAAATGCCGGCAACAATGACTAAGGAGGAGAAGCAACACAAGGATCGAAATGCTCTATTATAGATACATCTTCGTCTTTCTAATCAAATTCTTTAGAACGTGATAAAGGAGAAAAGTGATGCAGGATTGTGGTTGAAATTTGAGCAGCTTTGTATGACACAGGGCTTGATGAGTAAGTTACACTTGAAGTGGCGTTTATATTCTCATCACTTGACAGAATGTTGATCTTTAAAAGATCATCTATCGGGGTTCAAAAAAATCGTCACTGATTTAAAGAACATGGAGGTTAAGTATGATGAATAGGATTTAGGGCCAATTTTGTTATGTTCGTTGCCACCTTCATATGTGACTTTTAACGATACCATTCTCCATAATCGGGATACTCTTATTGTTGACAAGGTCTATAATGCACTTTATTCCAAGAAACAAATGAAGCATCTGGTCGTAGGATTTGATGGCTAGACAGAAGGTCTTGTTATTCGTAAGAGAAAAACAGATGTTCATGAAAGGGGCAGAGACAAGGATAGTCGGGATACTCTTACTGCTGGTATTATAATAACAAGGGGCACATGAAAAAGGAATACCATGAGTGGCGGAATAGGCTTGCTACTACATATTAGAAAGAACAATCAAAAAATTCTGGTAATGTCAATCTTGCAAAAGAAGACAATGATGGAGATCTTTTGGCAATTACTGACGGTGAATCAAGATTTGACGAAAATTGAATTATTGATTTGGCTTACACTTTTCATATGTGTTCAATTTGGAATTGGTTTTCTTCAAATGAAACAATTACAAGAGGTTCCATGATGATAAGAAATAATGAGTCTTGTAAATTAGTTGGGATTGGTAATGTCAAAATCAAGATGTTTGATGGAACGGTTATAATGCATGGCCAAGTTCGACGTGTTCCAAGTATAAATAGGAATTTAATCTCGTTGAGTACTCCCAATTCTAAAGGGTATAGATATACCGATGGAGATAGAGTTCTGAAAGTTAGCAAGAGTGTCCAAGTTGTGTTAATAGATGTGAGGTTCACCTGCCTTATTAATTAATGGTAAAATTAATTAACTTCATTTATTATGAACTAATTTGCTGCAAACTTGAAAATCAGGGACCCACTTATTGCAACTCGTCTAGAAGACTAGCTCTGCAATTTTCTTATATAAATATATTATTATATTTTGTTTTAAATCTCTCTTCAATTGTCTTATTTGGGCATATATGTCATTGTGACAGGTAGAAGAAGATAAAGGGGTATTCGTCCTGCCATAGTTGTCGACTTTTTTTTTTCCAACCATTTTGATCAGATTTCAATGCCCCTATTTCAATAGGATGCTGAATTTTTGGGAAACTACATTTTGTGAACATTCTATGGACACATATCAACCTTTCTTGAAACTAGACGATAGGCTAGGAATTTTTGGTAAAAGTTTAATTAGGTTTCAAATTTGTGTTATGATTTGGGTGAACACTCTTGATACAATTGTCAACCCATCTTGAGATTCAACAATAGGTTAAGGGATTTAGAGTAAATTTTAAATAATTTCATATTAGGTCCCGTTTGATTTGCCACATTTTTCATGGAAAATATTACATACGAAGAAAACAAATTTCACTTTGACCATTTGATTTCAACGTGAAAATAAAAACCAAATTATAAGGTACAACCACTTTAAAATACATTTTCTTTGTTTTCATAGAAAACGAATTCTTATGAATTTGGTGAGTTTTTATTTTTCAACTAGCATGGAATTAAAATTTCTTTCTACCTTTGCCTATAAAACAAACTCTTAATGTTATGATTCAACATATCCTCACTATGAATTATTTAACATAGTTTCTCGTAATGACTGATTTGATAAGGTTCGATGTAGCGTCGTAGATTAAATTCCATTATATTATTCCGCTATATATATGAGAGCCTCTATTGAAGGTTCGTGAATGATCTTGATTTGAATATATAGTATTTCTTCAATTATGCTAGTTGTACATTAAGGCTGATATTGTGTAATGTGTCAAATTTTGTATCATTCATTGTTTAAAATATTGTTAAAAATCAATGTATAAAAAGTTGTTATCTCACAACAATGTCAAACTTGATATACATGTAACAAGATTGAGCCTTTGTTTAGATATTTAAATACTTGAACATAATTCCACCATCTATTCGATGATTTCAAATCATGTTCCATCTGAAGATCGTTCCAAAGAATGCAATCAAGTAATACAAATTGCACAACCCTCCTATAGGGAATTCATTACGTTAATAGCATGAGGCTAGCACATTTTGTTGCTTACAGATTGACAAAAGGAGATCACACGTTTTTATTAAATAAACACCATCTTTAACTCAACATATAAAATTTAAATTGTTCACATTAATCAAATTAACATAAAGTTGAGAAATTACAAATTTTCCTTTCTAGAAAAATGTAATTTAAACTAAATTAATCAAGAAAAATTGATGTTTGATTTAATGCTTAATTAAACTAGCGATGTCAAAATAAAATTTATGTGTCATGATTCATAGAACGATAATATTTCAAACATTAAAGAGAAAAAAATCAACAATTATTTGTATCCTAAAAATGAACTCAAGAATCAAATTAAAAATTAGTTGGACCGAAATCCAATATCATTTCACTTCACTATAATATAAAAGTGGCTAAGATGAGGTACTGTTCATATTGGACACATGTCAATTTTTCCTATCGTCAACAATCATTTATTATTATTATTATTATTATTTGCTTTAAGTTGCCCTAATTAATTAGATTCAAATGTTGCCTTCCTTCTAGCAAATAAACCATATTTTCTCTCAGACCCTTAAAAAACTTTCCACTGCCTCCGTCGCCATGGCTGCAGCTTCAGCATCCTACTTGCCATTAGCGGAGTTGTGAAAATGGGTACCCCTGCACATGCATATTTTGAAAGCCATAAAGTCAAAAGAATCTAAAGCCCTTATTTCAGAGTTGTGCCGGTTATTTCAGAGTTGTGCCGGCAATTCTAACACCTGGTTTGGGTTTCTAGATTGGTGGCAGCATCATAATCAAAGTCTATGATGACTCAATTCCTAAATCCCGATAGCATATTGTCATGTTCCCCTCAGGTAATTGAGTATCATTTTTTTGGGTATATTACATACATATTTGGTGAATGTGATTTTTTTTGGTCTTTCTTTTTGGATTTTGTAAGTGAGAATTGGATTTTTTGGGTGCTTTGTAGGTGTGTAAAAGAAAAGAATGATGGGTGAGGATATGCTTGTATTGTCACCAAATGAATCTATTTTATCTTAACCATTGGCAAAGCCATGGGCCCATAAAGCTCCCAAATGTTCTAATTGCGCTCCCCTGGTCATGAGAGTATATTTTAAGCTTATTCAACACTAAGTCTTTGTTCTTGAGGGTGTACAGTGCATGTATTCATTGGCAATTTGGCGTTGCCTTTAAAATTTGAGTTTGATCGTACTAAAATTTGGCTGAAGTTTGTCCCTTTGGATTGCATATTTAGGTTCCACTCTTCTTATTATGTTTTTTATCATTTCAATGATATCGTGACTGAGATTTTTCGTTAGCGCCAAAATAATTTTTTATGTAAAATAAAGCTTCTCTAAATTAGTGACTACTATCGGAATTCCCATACTAAAAAGTATGAAGTTTCATTGCCATAGTAGGCTTATTATTTAGGTATTTGGATAAATGGGGTTAGAACTATGTTGAGCCATTTGTTCTGAAAAACTGATGTTCGGTAAAATGGAATCAATTTGTGACTTGGTCAATTTGTAACTTTTATTTGTTGTCTGATCAAAGATGTTGACTTTGAAAATATAGTAGTGGATGATCTAAAAATGACAGTTGCTAAATATGAGGAGATATTCTCTTTTATGTTATATAACATTGTGATGTTGTATTTTTAATCTACGCTATGACCAATGGTTTTCTCATACAACTGATTTTAGTTCAAGTGCAACGTATAGTTTGCTTTGTCATGTACTTCTAAAATGAAAAAATGAGAAAAAAAAGGTTATGTAGTCCTATTTCATTATATACCATGTTAGAGAACTATAGCTTGAGCAAGAGAGAAGATTTGTCTCAGATTAATACTAGTTAAGATGACTAGATGATTAATCGAACGACATGATTCATTTGAACTTCAGATAACATTTGTGAATTTAGTCTGCTTCTTTACTTTTTGCTCTTTTTGTAGTGTTTGCTTTGCTTTTCTTTTAATTGATCTAAAATATTTGCAGAGCTTCATCACATAAAAATAATTACAGGAAACTCTTTGAGATTTGTATTTTCAATATCTTTACTAGCCGAAAATTTCTTAAATTCAGGAAATAGATGGAGACAGGTACGAGCATATTCACTGGAACTCGTTATGTTAAAGGTGGTTGATAAGTATATACTTATTTGGTGTCTAAAATAGAGATATTTGATAGTTCTTCTGACAAAACATATCTTAAATTATTATATTTTATGTTATATAGGTAAAACTCAATAATTGAATGAGGAATCGAAAAAAAGAAGTGAAAAATGGTGAAAATGACAAAATTCAAAATTTGGGAACCAAATTGTAAATTCAATAGTTGATTCGAACCATGAGATGATACTTTGAAGATTGCTAGGACATAACTGGATGTAATTAGAACTCAAAAAGAAATGGAATACGATCAAAATCAATTTCAAATCGCACAAGTTATATCCAGGTTTTTAGCTGAATATTGAGACCCACATTTGGCATAGTAGACGTTCGAATTGAGAAAATTCTATTTTATCAAAGTTTTAGCCATTTGAGTTATCCTTCCAATGCACTTTGAATCGTTTCAATCGAATATGGAAAGAAAACGTTATGACCAAAATACTGATTACTATGCAGAGATAAAAAAATATGCGTGCGAAGACAACTTTCCTTATTCGATTAGAACTCTTTGGGAAATCAATTTGGACGTTATTTTCAACCAATTTTCGAATCCTACAAATACATAATAGAAGAATACATATGTAGAACTCTCATGTACATATTATGCTCCAATATTCATTAATTATTATTATCAAATGAGGAAAATTTATAGTTTTTGTGAGAGTATTAAAGAGAACTTGCAAGAATTCAATCAAGTGAATATTCGAACCTAATTTTTGGATAAAGAAGAGAAGACGTAAGTGGAGATTCATCATTGAAGAGATTCAAGATTTCAAGATTCATTTTCATCTTTTCAATTTATCAAAGATCCGAGTTATATCTTTTCACTTACAATATGATTTATTGTAATTTCGATCTGTTAGACTAATTTTATACATTGTTGAATGTGATGAACCCTTGTTATGATATTTTTAGTTTTTAATTAATTATTTTGACTTTAATTTGATTTGATTTGTGGATATTTTTTTTTATCGTTCTTTTCAATTGATTGATCACCAATTGAATTGTTAGTGGATTTTATTGTTATCGAGAGACGCAATAGGTTTTAAGCACATTATAATAAATATTATAATGTTCGATAGAGGATAGAGATATATCTCTATACTTTATATGGTTTCAATATGTGTTCTAGTTCTTGTTAATGCATTTATCATTTTTGCATATTTCTTCGAGAGATGGAAGGATCATATGAGGGGAATAAATTTGATTGCTATCGAGAGAGATTTCCAATTAAATTAAGAACATTGACCAACATGAATGATTTCAAATTATCACTTTAATTGTTACACTAAAAATGAAATAATAAGGGAGATTCGATATCTTAGTAATGCATCTCACATATTTGAAAAACACATTTGTTTATTTTCATTAGTTTAATTGATAATTCAATGAATAGCATACAAAAATCACAAAATTTATTTGCTATTCAATTGAAGTTAAAATTAATTTTAACTTGATCAAACACGTAATCCTCGTGTGTTCGATACTCTATTCACTACTTTATTACTTGTTCACGATCTCGTTTACTTGCGAGAAATTAAACGATCATTTGTGGTGTGCATGGATGGAATTTTATGCGTAAATTGACGAGCAGAGCGGCAAATGTCCTTGTGCAGACTTTTCTTTGGCTGGGTGTATTAGACTTAACTGGTTCACTCTGGTACAATCAAAATTTATTTTATTATTGTTTTTTCAAGAACAAATTAATTAATGTCATTGTACTTCACCTACAAACTTTTGATTATTATTGTTGGGTTTGAAATCTTTTTCAGAAATTTGTGCTTGAAGATGTCATGAGTTCTTGTATGAGTAAAGGTTATATTCTTTAGATATAGATCATTGTTCGAGCCTCAAGAAAAGTTACCACATAGAAGAGGTAGTTGTGATATGTAACCTGCAATTTTTTTTATAAGCTTTTCCATACAAATGTTATATTTTTCATCTTATCAACGCGAGATAGCTACTTCATCATTGGAGTTAATTGTGAAAACTGTTAGTAATTTTGTAAGAATGACCGGGCTTCAAACTGCTACTTGGAGCATATTTGTTACAAATACATTAAGTTTGACATCATAGACAGCACTTATTCAAATCAATGGCATAGTTTTCCACACATCACAAAATGTCATCTAGGAATGCACAACTAGCATAATTATGCTTGAAAATATATGGTGCATCTGGAAAGATGGGATTAAAAGAACTTACTGTTAAAAAATAATCAATGGAACGTAGCTCAAGCTTGGAGAAATCTGTTTAAAGCTCACAATTTATGATTTTAAAGTATATTACTAATTTTATATTTGATCAGTTTAAAGTGAAACCTTTAATTATTCTTAATTATAATTGATTCTTTGTATATGAATTCTTTTGGTAATAACACTCAAAACTAAAAATGTCAGTCTTGAACTCAATGTTTCAAAATACAAGGCTTGTGATGATATTTTATCCACAGTCCTTGGGCATGCATATCATTTTTATTTTATTTCGATTTCATCATTTATTGCCATTTTCTAGGAGCTCATTAATGCATAAATCTTGTTCTCGTGTACAAAAATACTCAATATTACATGTCTTTCGGGAAGTTTATTTTCTAGCCATTACTGAACTTGGATTGTTAATAGATCGCAACTTGTAGATGAGTTTTTAGCCTTTGAGATCTTTTTACAGCCCTGTTTCTGATTGGAAAGAGAATGAAATTTTAATATTGTCTACATTTTATGGCAAAATGTCATGTGAATAATTTTCACCTTGGAGCGTCGGGAGATTATACGAACCACCATTTGACTGTAAATATAATCGTGTGCTAGATTGTTAAGTGATTGAACATTTCTCTTGTGATTTTTGTTCGTGATTTTCAGTAAGCTAAAGGATTTCGTTGTCTAATTACCGTTGGTGAAATTTACACTTATATTGACCTCAAATTGTGGTTTTTACCTATTGATAGGTTCCAATAACATTTGTTGTAGAGTATTTGAAAGCTCAAAGTTGGGAGGATCGGAAATTGTAGAATATTTGAAGGGACTTATTTTCCTTATTCTTACGACTTGAAAGTGACCGGAAGTTGTCGACCACGATAGATCTTCACATTTAGCAGCAGTCATTTTTAGTCTGTGATAAAAGTTTATACGAGACAAATCTCTGCATTGAGTTCCATCGACATTACTTGGATTTTAACTTCTTTAATCAAAAGACATCCTGACTTAATTTTATTACGCTAGCAGTTTGATGACTGCATCAACTTTTTCCCATGAATTATGTGACTGAAAGAGAATTTTAGTGGGTATGCATGTTCATGGACCTATGTATTTAACTATTTATGCCTTGCTCACCCCCTTTTCAATGAACACAATTTGCAGAGGGAAATTTTGCTGTCAAACCCTATTTTCTTTATTTGATTATGAAGGTACAAATATTTCATTTCCCTTAAATTTATCCTAGACAGTTTCTTCAAAAAGAATTTCATGCTAAGCAATGAAAAATGATAACACTAGAAATGTGAAGATCGAAGAGTGTCGAGATGTTTTTGTTAATTTGGATTAAAGACATGGTGTCGAGATGTTTTTGTTAATTTGGATTAGAGACATGGTAAGGGAGTAACATTTCACGTGTTTTTCTCACTCAAATAATATTGTAATGTGTCAAAGATCAGAGGAAACATTTAATGCTTTATAAGAAAACCATATGAACACATATTTGGTACTTTGAAAGATCAAATGAATGTCATATGCTTTGATTACAGAATACACCCAAAAACACACAACTGAAGTGTTTTCACCAAATAATATATCCATCCTACTATGCACTAATCAACAATAATTGAGTACTGTAAGTAGCGCACATTCAAATTTCTATAAGAACCCACATATCATTAGAGGATAAAACGTTCTTTCAATTCTAACTAGCTTCAATTTTGCCCACAAGCCCCCAAAACAAACCCCCTATGGCGAAGCTTAAAAAGTGTACTTATTAAGTAAATCTCATAACTACTTTTAAGCTTAGTTAAATATGTTCAAAATCAGTTTTTTCTCACTTTTCTAACTCCGACTTTCCTCTCTAAGTTAGAAGGGTCACATGAGGGGGAATAAATTTGATCGCTATCGAGAGAGACTTTCAATTAAATTAGGAACATTGACCAACATGAATGATTTCAAATTGTCACTTTAATTGTTACACTAAAAATGGAATAATAAGGGAGATTCGATATGTTAGCAATGCATCTCACATATTTGAAAAACGCATTTGTTTGTTTTCATTAGTTTAATTGATAATTCAATGAATAGCATACAAAAATCACAAAATTTATTTGCTATTCAATTAAAGTTGAAATTAATTTTAACTCGATCAAACACGTAATCCTCGTGTGTTCGATACTCTATTCACTACTTTATTACTTGTTCACGATCTCGTTCACTTGCGAGAAATTAAACGATCATTGTTGGTGTGCATGGATGGAATTTTATGCGTAAATTGACGAGCAGAGCAGCAAATGTCCTTGTGCAGACTTTTCTTTGGCCGGGTGTATTAGACTTAACTGGTTCATTCTGGTACAATCAAAATTTATTTTATTATTGGTTTTTCAAGAACAAATTAATTAATGTCATTGTACTTCACCTACAAACTTTTGATTATTATTGTTGGGTTTGAAATCTTTTCCAGAAATTTGTGCTTGAAGATGTCATGAGTTCTTGTATGAGTAAAGGTTATATTTTTTAGATATATTCTAGCCTCAAGAAAAGTTACCACATAGAAGAGGTAGTTGTGATATGTAACCTGCAATTTTTTTTATAAGCTTTTCCATACAAATGTTATATTTTTCATCTTATCAACACGGGATAGCTACTTCATCATTGGAGTTGATTGTGAAAACTGTTAGTAATTTTGTAAGAATGACCGGGCTTCAAACTGCTACTTGGAGCATATTTGTTAAAAATACATTTAAGTTTGACATCACAGACAGCACTTATTCAAATCAATGTCGTAGTTTTCCACACATCACAAAATGTCATCCAGGAATGCACAACTAGCATAATTCAGCTTGAAAATATATGGTGCATCTACAAAGATGGGATTAAAAGAACTTGCTGTTAAAAAATAATCAATGGAACGTAGCTCAAGCTTGGAGAAATCTGTTTAAAGCTCGCAATTTATGATTTTAAAGTATCTTACTAATTTAATATTTGATCAGTTTAAAGTGAAACCTTTAATTATTTTTAATTATAATTTGATTCTTTGCATATGAATTCTTTTGGTAATAACACTCAAAACTAAAAATGTCAGTCTTGAACTTAATGTTTCAAAATACAAGGCTTGTGATGATATTTTATCTACAGTCCTTGGGCATGCATATCATTTTTATTTTATTTCGGTTTCATCATTTATTGCCATTTTCTAGGAGCTCATTAATGCATAAAAATCTTGTTCTCGTGTACAAAAATACTCAATATTACATGTCTTTCGGGAAGTTTATTTTCTAGCCATTGCTGAAGTTGGATTGTTAATAGATCGCAACTTGTAGATGAGTTTTTACCCTTTGAGATCCTTTTACAGCCCTCTTTCTGATTGGAAAGAGAATGAAATTTTAATATTGTCTACATTTTATGGCAAAATGTTATGTGAATAATTTTCACCTTGGAGCGTTGGAGCGTCGGGAGATTATACGAACCACCATTTGACTGTAAATAGAATCGTGTGCTAGATTGTTAAGTGATTGAACATTTCTCTTGGGATTTTTGTTCGTGATTTTCAGTAAGCTAAAGGATTTCGTTGTCTAATTACCGTTGGTGAATATTACACTTATATTCACCTCAAATTGTGGTTTTTACCTATTGATAGGTTCCAATAACATTTGTTGCTAGAGTATTTGAAAGCTCAAAGCTGGGAGGATCGGAAATTGTAGAATATTTGAAGGGACTTATTTTCCTTATTCTTACGACTTGAAAGTGACTGGAAGTTGTCGACCATGATAGATCTTCACATTTAGCAGCTGTCATTTTTAGTCTGTGATAAAAGTTTATACGAGACAAATCTGTGCATTGAGTTCCATCGACATTACTTGGATTTTAACTTCTTTAATCAAAAGACATCCTGACTTAATTTTATTACACTAGCAGTTTGATGACTGCATCAACTTTTTCCCATGAATTATGTGACTGGAAGAGAATTTTAGTGGGTATGCATGTTCATGGACCTATGTATTTAACTATTTATGCCTTGCTCACCCCCTTTTCAATGAACACAATTTGCAGAGGAAAATTTTGCTGTCAAAACCTATTTTCTTTTCTTGATTATGAAGGTACAAATATTTCATTTCCCTTAAATTTGTACTAGACAGTATCTTCAAAAAGAATTTCATGCTAAGCAATGAAAAATGATAACACTAGAAATGTGAAGATCGAAGAGTGTCGAAAAGTTTTTGTTAATTTGGTTTAAAGACATGGTAAGGGAGTAACATTTCACGTGTTTTTCTCACTCAAATAATATTGTAATGTGTCAAAGATCAGAGAAAACATTTAATGCTTTATAAGAAAACCATACGAACACATATTTGGTGTCTTTGGTGTCTTGAAAGATCAAATGAATGTCATATGCTTTGATTACAGAATAAACACAAAAACGCACAACCGAAGTGTTTTCACCAAATAATATATCCATCCTACTATGCACTAATCAACAATAATTGAGTACTGTAAGTAGTGCACATTCAAATTTCTATAAGAACCCACATATCATTAGAAGATAAAACGTTCTTTCAATTCTAACTAGCTTCAATTTTGCCCACAAGCCCCCAAAAAAGTGTACTTATTAAGTAAATTTTATAACTACTTTTAAGCTTAGTCAAATATGTTCAAAATCAGTTTTTTCTCACCTTTCTAACTCCGACTTTCCTCTCTCAAATGCAAGCTTTCTCCATACAGAGGCAAGGGAGGAAGCTTCTGGTTTTCCTTGTCCTTACTTTTACAACTCCTCGACAAATACCAAAGAACACTTCCCAATCTCCATTTCAACTTTTGTATCTACTTGGAACTTTGAGTTTTCCTCGCTCCCTATTCTCTTCCTTGTAGGTATAATATTCCATTTCTCTTGTAGGCTCATTCCTTTTCTTTTTAATATTAAGCAACTAATGTGCAATACACGTAGACCCCACTAATTTTTACTTAATAAGTATTCATTCCATATCATCAATGATCCAAACACCAACAATCCATGTTTCAAAACAGAAGTAACAATAGTAAGCCTAGAAATGAAACAACTAGATCTACTCAACGAACCATGTCGTGCAGACTGATGGGCGTACGTTAGCACAGATCCAGCGCATACTATGTGACTGCCGTAAAAGTCGTCCGACCAATTTTATTTCTTTTTTGTTGTGGCGTTCTCTTCTTCATTGGTTTCAATTTTCAATTCTTCCATTAATATATTCGAAACTCCAAAATGCAAGATTGAAAAATTATAAAAATCTTAAGTCCCAATTTTGGGCTCACTGCCTTGTATATAATTGAAACAAAAAATTAAATTAAGATGATTAATTTGTAATCCACCTATGTGGTTACATACTTGAAATAACGAATAACAATCAACAACTATGATAATAAATAATTGGATTTCAGTTTAAGATAATTATAACCAGTCGATCAATATATAAACAATTAATCCTAGACATCACTTAATTAGACACTAAACCAAAGATTCAGATAATATAACAAGCACGTGAATGATTTAAACCGCATCGATACAAATTATTAGAAACTAGAACAAGAATTAGCTTGAAAATAAAAAATTTCATTAATTCAACTAGCCAGCATTTTTGCTAGATGTTTACGTACATATTATAGTTAAGAAATATATATTTGGAATTGTACCTAAACTGATATTCGATTTCTTGAATGGATTTGAATCACGAATTTCAACTTTTAATTCAAAAACTTGGGTTCCCAACTTTCAAATCTTTAATGTATTCTACAATACACACTCTACCAGCGTGTGAGCACCTTTTAAATTAAATTATCTAAAATTAGGTTTTAATTTAATTTAAAAGGTTACTAATGCAAGAAAACGTGACTGGGCTTTTCTCTGTACAAAATCAACGCCCTCTAAGTCCATATATAATCCATCTTCTATTAAAAAAGGGAATCATCCGTTTACTGTTCATTCAAAACGTATTTCGTCTTCCCATTTTATCCCTCTTTTGACTATCGCTCTTTTATTAAAAGAGGGAATCATTCGCTTACTGTTCATTCTAGACGTATTTCGTCTTCCCATTTTATCCCGCTTTTGACTACTTTTGAAACTCATAAGAAACAAAACGTTAGGGAAAAAATTAAATTGAAGAAGAGAAAAATGAGAATCAAATTATGAAGATTTGGTCAAAAATGTAGGCGGTGAAAGGTGGTAGTTGCATTTTTCTTATTCTTTGCATTTATATACAAAAAAATAAAAAAATATATTTCTCTTCTTCACCGAGAATAGGCAACAAACGAAAAGTTTGGGAAAAAGAAAAGGAGAGAAAAGAGAGAAGGATAGAATTAACATTCTTGTTGAAAAATTTGTGTTTGCTCCACCATGAGATAAGATAAATATAAGAAATCTGAATTAGTTGAATAATTGTGGGTTTGCTTACTGATTACCGTTCAATCTAAAGTGTAAATTTTTGGAGGTTATTGTTATTATCTAAATGAAATATATGGGTTAACTTTGAGCATAATATGTGTATTTGATTAATTCAAGTAGAAAATATAAATAAAAAATATGAAATTAAAGAAAAATGATGGGATTAAACGTGA
>CAIGRB010138444.1:59360-77387 GCA_903798255.1 Fraxinus quadrangulata
AAAATTTTTTTTTTTTTGGTTTTTTTTTTTTTTTTTTTTTTACCAAAATGCATGAATTATATCATTAGGGACTTGGATCAAACCTCTGCAAGAGAAATAGAAGCCAAATTAAGTAGTCGATGATACATCTTCACTGGACTTCTTTCTTGATCATAGTATATAGCGTTTCTCTCCTACAGGCACGCCAAGAAAAGATATACGAAGTGTAAACATCATTTTAGGCTAGCTAATGAAACTTCGACAATTAAATGAGCTGTCTTTAGTATCAGGTAAAATAAAGAGTATGATCACTCAAAGAGGTCAAAGTCCCCTCACCAAAAAATAGTGATTATCCATCTCCCCACTCCCGGAAAATATATTGATGGATACACACTACAAGTACATATGGAGACATCACTTACCTTGATAGTGCTGCCCATAGTAGCTAACCTAGAGATGATAATAAACAATTAGGTAAACTCGAGTCTATAATGAGTGTGTGATTTCGAACTTGTTTAGCATCAAAATGCTGAGATATGAAGAAATTGTTCTCTATTTTCTTTCATTTTTCTGAAGAAGATATTCCATTTTGAAGAGTTAAAGAAGAAAAATTGTTAAGACTGCTTTAGGCTTGATTGATTGTTTTCCTAGTACTTGCTATGTTTAATGTTTTCCAATACTTCTCAAGCTAATAATAGCTTCACCTTTTAAGCTTAGCCTAACATGCTATTATGATCATAGGATAAGAGTGTTTCACAGTAACTAACTTTTTCACTTCAAAGTAAGAAAAAAATGCATATTCAAACATGTCTGCAAACAAAACTTTACTTAAAATTAAGTTTTAGTTACTGTTAATCTTAGCCAAACATGCTCTAAGTCATTAGCTTCCACTGTGAAAGTTCATCATCCAGTTTCTTATCAATTCTAGAAATTTGGATTAATCTAAATTTACCTTGAAATTAGACTGCACTGCAGCAATAATACCATCCTCTATATACACATCAGCGACCTGTTGATGGTGAGCATGCACAACTGTTCCGCCCTTAATCAGAATCTTCGAAGGAGAAACATAATCAAGTCCACATTCAGATTCACAGTATCCAATCCCGGCATCACAAAACTGCAACGAAAATAAATCTCAATAGGCAAAATTTCGGAAGAGGACTTAAAAAACGCTGTATGTCGAAAATTGAAATCCCTGGCAACTTAAACTCTTCTCTGTTTAGTTTTTAAAAAATCCATAGTTGTCAAAAAATAATTATTTTGAAGGGAAAAAAGCATTTTATTGTCAAGCTTCGTGCTTCGATTAAACCCAATATTTTTCCCGACTTCTTGAATCAAAATATCAACAGTCATCAAAATCCCTATTTAGAAAACCCTAAATCCAAAAAAAAAACAGTCAGGAAAATCGAAACTTACCTCATCAAAGGAGCAGGGCGACCGGCGATGGGAGTTGGAAGGGCGGAACTCAGAAATTGAACATTTGTGGTGTACCGTGTGGGAGAGTGGAGTCTGGGACTACAACTTGTGGGTGGGAGACGGGAGAAAGGAGAGGAGAAATGAGGAATGAAGCTTAGAAAGATGTATTTCGCGGTGGAATCGAGTGGTGGTGGAAGGTGGGAGAGTTTGAGATGGGAGAGAGAGCCTCGTGCGAGCTTGAGAGTGAAATGTGACGAAATGAGAGAGGTTTCGAATTTTTCGAAATGTGAGACATTTCGCAGACCTTCCGCAAGGTTTGAGGCTTTACTTTTACAACATTGATAAATGTTGTGAAAGATAAAACTTTCCACAACACTTAATAAATATTGCAAAAAGAGATTTATCGTAATATTTTCTATAAAACGTTGTCAAAACTCATTTGTACTAACCAATGGCAACATTCATTTACTAAAATGTTGCCAAAAGACACTTTTAGCAATATTTATCAACAACTGTTGTCTTTTTAGTGTTGTAAATGACTATTTTTGTTGTAATATATATAGCAATGGAAATAAGCCAAGTGGGGCTAATGAACCGATCATATGCCTGAGACAAGGTTGTTTGAATCAATAGACCTAATCCAAGTGAAATCGTTGTTCAATTATATGAGATCCCCTTCGTCATGAACATGCTACGTAATTGATATATATAACAATAGTCCCCCAAGTTTGGGTTGTACATTTATGTGTGGGTCAAACTTTGAAATTTAAATTTTCAACTGACGAGAGCTTATGAATTGACTTCAAAAATTGGGCTGTTGTGAATAGATGAATATTCACAAATAGTCTTCCAGATATGAGGGTTTATCGATGGCCTCTAAAATATAAGTAGATCCAATAAGTGAGGACTTACGAACTGCCTTTGAAATACACACTATGATTTATTGGAATTTTGGCATCATCTCATCTTTAATATGGACTAAACCAACTTGAAATGTGATACAATATATTCACTGCACTTATAAAAAATAAATTGGGGCCCATTTTATATATCTAAATACTTATGACGATAAAGTAAATGATGATAAGATAAAAATTGCTAGTGTGAAGCAAGTAACATGCTTTCTATAATAAAATGACAATGTGGCATGCGTATTAACAGCAGTGAAAATAGTTATGACGTTCTGCAATAATGTGGCATGTGTACTAACAGTAATATTGTAATGTACATGTGTAGCAGTAATAATGTACTGCTATTGGATACTAGTATCACAATAGTCTCTCAAATTTAAGTATGAATATCATATAATCCATGGACGTTAAGGCAACGATAATGCTCTCAGGATAAGCAGCCATGATGAAGCTGATGTAGAGGTGAGGTTCTAAATATAGGCAGCTGTGATGAAATTGATGTAGATGAGAGGCTCTAAATATAGAGGTCGACTTTATAGGTTACAATGTGGGTTTCCATTAGGAAATCTCCATACCTCTTCTGTCAAAGTGACAAATTCTTTCTTGTATAGTGGATGGTTCATCCATATCAAGGGATAAATAAATAGATCAATCATCTCATGAAACAAGACGTCTTACAAAGGGAAGAATAAATAGACCAATCATCTCGTGCAAGGAGGAATAAATAGAGGTCAACTATCTAGAGACGGATGTAATTGTGATATAGTTGATGTAGAGGCGCAATGAGATGCAGTTGTGTCACAATGGATTGTGTAAACAGCTCGATACACATTGGAGTTGAATGGCTTACCTCACCGGAGAAGTGAGGCAATGGAATAAACATCCCTAAGGCAAGGAATAAACATCTGATGAAGCAAATGAATCATTAAATGGTAATGAGGAGAACAAACATCCTTGGGAAGAATAAGCATCTCACATGACAAAGTATCTTGGAGAGCAAGAAATAAAAATCCAGCTCGTGGCTCATCTCGATCTATCGGAGACTTATAAACTAAACTCGAAAGAATAAGGTCTTATAATTGTGCTCGAGGATAGTGAGAATCATCGAATTGCGGCTCGTTTTAATGACTATGGATGAGAAGCAATGCAATGATCCGAAAGCCCTATCGTTGATACATCTTCATCTTTCTAATCAAATTCTTTGGGATGTGATAAGGGAGAAACGTGTCACTAAGTTGTAGTTAAAATTGGAGTAGCTTTGTATGATAAAGAACTTGACGAGTAAGTTATACTTGTATTTTCATCGCTTGACAGAATGGAGATATTTAAAAGATCATATATTAGTGTTCAAGAAAATTGTAGCTGATTTGGAGATCATGGAGGTCAAGTATAATGAAGAGGATGTATGACTGAAATTGTTATGTTTGTTGTAGCCTTTATATGTGACTTTTAGAGATATTATTCTATATAGTTGGGTTACTCTTACTATTGACGAGGTATATGATACACTTTATTCCAAGGAGAAGATGAAGCATCTCGTCATCGGATACGAAGCCTAGGGAAAAAGTCGTGTTATTCATGAGAGGAAGACATAGGGTCATGGAAGGAGCAAATTTAAAGATATAAATAGTGATAAAATCTATTAGTGTTGTAACAACAAGAGACACATGAAAAGTGATTGCAATGAGTGGCGAAACAAGTTTGCTACTGCAGATCAGAAGGAACAACTAGAAAACTCTGGTAATATCAGTCTTGTGGAAGAAGACAGTGATGGAGATCTTTTGCCGATTATTGATGGTGACTCTAAACCTAGCGAGATTTTATTCTTGATTTGGCTTGCACTTTTCATATGTATTCAAATCGGGATTGGTTTTCTTCATATGAAACAGTTACAAGGGTTCCTGATGATAGAAAATAATAAGTTTTGTAAAATAGTTGGGATTGAAAATGTCAAAATCAAGATATTTGATAGGATAGTTAAAACACTTGACTAGGTTCGACATGTTTTAGGTATAAATAGGAATTTAATCTCTTTGAATACGCTTTATTCAAAAATGTACACATATACCGGTAGAGGTGGAGTTCTGAAAGTTAGCAATGGTGCTCAAGTTGTGTTAAAGAGGCGTAGAAAGTCCCAATTATATGTGTTAGAAGGTTCGGAGATCACTATAGATACATTGAAGTTTATGTTACAATAAGCAATAACTTGGATAAAGTTGGATGTGATCGGGTTGTTCATGGTGATTCGAACAATAATACTGGAGAATCTTCCAATAGCTCAGGTAGAGCTGGTTGTGATCTTGTTGATCATGTTGCTCGTGGTAATTCAAGTAGGTTTAGTGACTCCACTAGAGTTGGAGATGGACGGGATGATACAAGCAAGGTAGGCATTTAAGGTAGTTGTGCTGTTAAACAGGGTTTAGATTTAGTTCACAATTGTTGAGTATACCCGACAGAGGCATGTTGTGCTCGGAAGGGGCACAGTGGAAGAGTTGGAGAATCACTTAAAGAGTAAAGACTTAGTGCTTTCCATGAAATGTATCAATGTGGCATTTGTTATGTTTGTGACTTAAATTTCATGTGATTTGTAAGTTTGATTCATGGAGGAAGCCTAGATAATGTTGGTTTAAAAGTTCGGATCGATAAGAAATCAAATTTCATTATAGATTGGGGGTTTGATTGGAATAAGGACTTTGGGATGGATGAAAAAGTATTTTAGAAACATTAGGATAGAGCTAGGGAGCCGAGGTCACAATGCAAAATGAGGCAGCAAGGCCGGCACTAGAGCCAAGATGCCGGTCGCGGCACTACTGACAGGGAGAAAAGCTCTCCTAGTTGATTTTTACCCCACCCCCTCCTTTTGTGTTCTAATTCATCCATAACTCCAAGATTTGGCTCATATATATATATATACACTTCACATGGTGTAGGCTCTTTATAAGTTCAAGATAACAATTAGATCATTGTTGTATACATTAGAAATTTGAGAAAATTGTTTAGATTTAAATTGAGATAATCAAATCTTGTAAAGACAATTTTAGTTTCTTGGTACAATAAATTCTCATCTTCATTCACAAAATCTTGTTTTCTTTGTGATCCATTATTTTCATATTGCCCATATTTTGTCGTACTTTAATTATTTTACCGGATTCTCAACAAAGGTTAATCACAAACGCGAAGGTTCAAAATCTATGGAGATTGTGGAGCCAAAAAATAAAATTGCAAAGACTCCTACACGTCTTATTACATGCTCAATAACCGTATTGTCGGACTCGAAAGAACGGGCTGATGCTTCAAATGATTCTCGAGACTCACTCACTATGAAAGAAGATGCGATGAGGTCAACCCACATGAAAAATAGTGGAAAGAAGCATATAGACAATGTACGTGTTGATTCGTCATCAAAGAAGAAGAAAATCATGACGCCGAGTACAAAAGCCATTCAAGGAGCTATGGGTTGAGTCATGAGCAACTCTAAAATAAATTAGGCTACTAGCGGTGGTTCATACTAGTTATAGGTTCGGGTTATTCCAATCGAGGTGTCAACATTTCTTTTCAGTCATTTAGTCAATGTCGAGTAATATGATTTAACATCAATACCCGAGGAGGTCGTTTGACAACAATTTGCCTAACATTTTATTAAGTGGTTTGGTATATATTTGTCTTCTGTGATAGATGAATATGTTGTGGAGGTCATAACTGAGAACTTTCTCTATAATTCAAACCCAAAATGTTAATCTTAATCTTGAACTGTTGAAGTTTCACAGCATTTGACTATAGCATTTAGAAATTGATTGAAGTATTTAGGAATTAAGCAAAAGGGAAGTCGGACTATGTTTGGTAGTGTTGTGACTTTTCTGAAAGCTATACACTGACTTTTATCAAGTTGCTAACTCGCAGACGATTAGAAGGCTGCACCATACTTTCTTTTGCTTCAAAAATGATAAGTGGAAATCGGTTAATTTGTCACATAATATTTGCCTTGATAGATAGAAATATGACGTAGAGTTCTTTCGCGTTTTCTTGTTTATCTAGTTCATATATCAAATATTCTTCGTATATTTTTATATTTGGGAAAACAAAACGAGATGGCCCTTCTAGAAATGTGAGAAACTCGTAACCAAATCAAGCAACTGTAGAACAGTAGAAGTAATCATCAAGATAACATAATTTGTGTAACTCATTGAAATTCAAAAGAAAGGGACTTTAGGGATTAGTTAATATTTCAGTCCTTTTAAATAGATGAAGACAGCTAAATATAGAATAAACAAAGCCTCTTCAATTCGTCCTTCTATTCTAATATGTAACACCTCAATGAAACTTTCCAGAAAATATACAATGCACAACTATATGAATGGTAGTATAAAGGAAAATCAGATAGCACTCAAATGTGGTGTGTGATGTCACAAACACCTGTATGATACACCCCCTGTTGATGAATTAAGAGAAATTCATATGTACATGAAACCGAGCAAGTACTCGTCCCGTTGTTCCTTTTTAATGGCTTATCTTTGATTAGTTTTCTCATTTTAATGCTTAGGTTCCGTGATGTTCGTGAGAAATAAGACTACCACTTTTTGCGTTTTTCTTTAATTTGATATTTGTTTCTTTAATCTAATAATTAGTTTAATTGAATGAAATGTTCATAATATTTACACATTATCAAATTTATGTATCAGCTTTTTTAATCACATCTTACTTTTCAATCTAACTAAAATGTGCTATTGAATCAAAGTTAAGCACATAAATGTGCTAATGAATAAAAGTTAATGATTTTCAATGTAACTAAAATGTGGTGTGAATATAACCCACCCAAGTTTTATTTGCTCATTTCCAAGTTATGTATTTTATTTATACATGTTGCACTAAGTTTAAGAGGTTACTTATAATTAAATAAATAAAATTTATAGTAAATAATTTTGATTAATTAAAGCTAAAAATAAATAACTTATTTTAATATTCATTAGGTAAATTATTAGTATATGATTGTTGGTATATATATCATTTGTTCATGCTTATTATGCTTCCGTCACTGGGGATATTCATTAGGTATATTTCTTGTTTGAGTAACTCCCAAGAGAATAGAGTCGTACACTAAAAAAATGTAGAACCACCCTGGTGACGTCCCGTCCGATTTCACCAAGCAACTTTGAAAAATACACCAGTAAAATCATCAGGGCCTTATGTCCTGGAGCACAATTTGGATCCAATGCAGAACTGATTCCCTAGCTTCATATTAGAGAAAACACCATCCCATTTTTGTGTCGTAAGTGGGTACAATCAAAGGCAACCGGAGTGCGGAATAGTTGAAGGTTTTGGGTCGAGATTGTTTGGGTGATTGATAAGGTTGAGATTGGTATACTGAGCCTGGAAATACACCTTGGTGGCCACCATTACGCAACATTGCACCTGAAACAACTGATACAAAATGCGATATAGATACTGGGTTATTTTCTAATTGATGTTTTAGGAGATCTAAACAAGAAATGGCGTGCCATATACACAGAGATGAATCAATCTCAAAACCTCTAGCCAAACGACATCCAACATGCCTTTTGACCCTGTCGTTGGACAATGTGTAATGTGCTCCGATAGGATTCAGTTCTCTTAAATTACAGACTTCAATGAATTCTTGGAGTTTTCCACCGCCAATTTGGAAGGGTCGAAGCCCATTTTTCATGTACTCCCAATACTGCATTGATGTCCCCAACCACACACATGCAAATGGATTGTAATTGCTTTAAGGATACCCAAAGAATGGTCTTTCTAAGTAATGAAAATTCAATAGAAATGTATTGTTCATGCAAAATAATTAAACTAACACATGGGAAGATAGCAGATGCAAATACCCATATAGATGGCACCATGTCGCTATGTGTGAAATTGTGAAGAGATAAGATGGAAGAATATGGGGAGAAATTCTGTTATCTCCCAATTCATTGAAATCGGATGAAATAGGCAGAATATATATACTAAATAAAGAAAAGGAAAAGACTAAAATAACCTCCTATCTATATCCTATTTACTTGTGCCTCAATACTCCTCAAGATGGAAGATGTATGCTTAATACTCCCATCTTGATAACTAAGTATTTAAATCTGACTCCTCCTAAAGGTTTTGTCAACAAATTTGCCAATTGGTCTTGTGAAGCCACATGTAACATTTTTACTTCTCCAGCTTGAACTTTATCTCTTACAAGATGACAATGGATCTCTATATGCTTCGTTCTCTCATGAAATACTAGATTGCTAGCAATGTGAATTGCTGATTGGCTATCAGAGAATAACAAAGCTGCTCGATTGTGTGTGATACCTAAGTCACCAAGTATATTCTTTAGCCAACTCATTTCATAAGTAGCTGCAGCCATGGATCGATACTCCTCTTCAGCTGAAGATCTAGAGACAGTAAGCTGCTTTTTTATTTCCATGACACCAATGAATTTGCCAGGAAAACACAATAACGAGTAACTGATCTCCTAGTGTCAGAACAGGTTGCCCAGTCAACATTACATAAGTCTTTGAGGATTAAGTCTGATTTGCTCTCAAACAATAATCTTTGAGTTGGTGTACCTTTCAAGTACCTCAATACATGATGAGAAGCTTCCAGATGAGGCTGCCTTGGTGATTGGAGGAACTGACTAAGAACTTGTACCACATATGACAGATCGGGTTTGGTTATGGTCAAATATAAAATCCTTCCTACTAACCTTCGATATACACTAGCATCCTCAATAGTGTCCCCTTCATTCTTACTGAACTTTAAGTTCTGTGGTAAGGGAAATTTTGCAGGCTTAGCTCCAAGATAACCTGCATCAATTAGGACTTCCAGTGCATATTTCCTCTGATTTATAGAAATTCCAGTTGATGTTATCGCCACTTCAAGTCCCAAAAAATATATTAGAACTCCCAAATCTTTTAATCTGAACTGCTTGTTTAATTCCTTTTTAAACTGCTTAATGTATAATAGATCATTGCCTTCTATGATAATGTCATCTAATAATTAGTTTAATTGAATGAAATGTTCATAATATTTACACATTATCAAATTTATGTATCAGCTTTTTTAATCACATCTTACTTTTCAATCTAACTAAAATGTGCTATTGAATCAAAGTTAAGCACATAAATGTGCTAATGAATAAAAGTTAATGATTTTCAATGTAACTAAAATGTGGTGTGAATATAACCCACCCAAGTTTTATTTGCTCATTTCCAAGTTATGTATTTTATTTATACATGTTGCACTAAGTTTAAGAGGTTACTTATAATTAAATAAATAAAATTTATAGTAAATAATTTTGATTAATTAAAGCTAAAAATAAATAACTTATTTTAATATTCATTAGGTAAATTATTAGTATATGATTGTTGGTATATATATCATTTGTTCATGCTTATTATGCTTCCGTCACTGGGGATATTCATTAGGTATATTTCTTGTTTGAGTAACTCCCAAGAGAATAGAGTCGTACACTAAAAAAATGTAGAACCACCCTGGTGACGTCCCGTCCGATTTCACCAAGCAACTTTGAAAAATACACCAGTAAAATCATCAGGGCCTTATGTCCTGGAGCACAATTTGGATCCAATGCAGAACTGATTCCCTAGCTTCATATTAGAGAAAACACCATCCCATTTTTGTGTCGTAAGTGGGTACAATCAAAGGCAACCGGAGTGCGGAATAGTTGAAGGTTTTGGGTCGAGATTGTTTGGGTGATTGATAAGGTTGAGATTGGTATACTGAGCCTGGAAATACACCTTGGTGGCCACCATTACGCAACATTGCACCTGAAACAACTGATACAAAATGCGATATAGATATTGGGTTATGTTCTAATTGATGTTTTAGGAGATCTAAACAAGAAATGGCGTGCCATATACAAATAGATGAATCAATCTCAAAACCTCTAGCCAAACGACATCCAACATGCCTTTTGACCCTGTCGTTGGACAATGTGTAATGTGCTCCGATAGGATTCAGTTCTCTTAAATTACAGACTTCAACGAACTCTTGGAGTTCTCTACCGCCAATTTGGAAGGGTCGAAGCCCATTTTTCATGTACTCCCAATACTGCATTGATGTCCCCAACCACACACATGCAAATGGATTGTAATTGCTTTAAGGATACCCAAAGAAGGTCTTTCTAAGTAATGAAAATTCAAGAAATGTATTGTTCATGCAAAATAATTAAACTAACACATGGGAAGGTAGCAGATACAAATACCCATATAGAAGGCAACGAGTCGCTATGTGTGAAATTGTGAAGAGAGAAGATGGAAGAATATGAGGAGAAATTTTGTTATCTCCCAATTCATTGAAATCGGATGACATAGGCAGAATATATATACAGAATAAAGAAAAAGAAAAGACTAAAATAACCTCCTATCTATATCCTATTTACATGTGCCTCAATACTCCTCCTCAAGATGGAATATGTATGTTTAATACTCCCATCTTGATAACTAAGTATTTAAATCTGACTCCCCCTAAAGGTTTTGTCAACAAATCTGCCAATTGGTCTTGTGAAGCCACATGTAACATTTTTACTTCTCCAGCTTGAACTTTATCTCTTACAAGATGACAATAGATCTCTATATGCTTCGTTCTCTCATGAAATACCAGATTGTTAGCAATGTGAATTGCTGATTGGCTATCAGAGAATAACAAAGCTGCTCGATTGTGTGTGATACCTAAGTCACCAAGTATATTCTTTAGCCAACTCAATTCATAAGTAGCTGCAGCCATGGATCGATACTCCTCTTCAGCTGAAGATCTAGAGACAGTATGCTGTTTTTTTATTTCCATGACACCAATGAACTTGCCAGGAAAACACAATAACGAGTAACTGATCTCCTAGTGTCAGAATAGGTTGCCCAATCAACATTACAGAACTCTTTGAGGATTAAGTCTGATTTGCTCTCAAACAATAATCTTTGAGTTGGTGTACCTTTCAAGTACCTCAATACATGACTCATCTTCCAGATGAGACTGCCTTGGTGATTGGAGGAACTGACTAAGAACTTGCACCGCATATGACAGATCATGTTTGGTTATGGTCAAATATAAGATCTTTCCTACTAACCTTCGATATACACTATCATCCTCAATAGTGTCCCCTTCATTCTTACTGAGCTTTAAGTTTTGTGGTAAGGGAAATTTTGCAGGCTTAGCTCCAAGATAACTCGCATTAATTAGGACTTCCAGTACATATTTCCTCTGATTTATAGAAATTCCAGTTGATGTTACCGCCACTTCAATCCAAAAAATATTTTAGAACTCCCAAATCTTTTAATCTGAACTGCTTGTTTAATTCTTTTTTAAACTGCTTAATGTATAATAGATCATTGCCTTCTATGATAATGTCATCTACACAAATAAGTAGGATATTGAAGTATCCATTATCTTGCTTGATGAATAGAGAGTAGTTAGATTAGATTGTTTGAATCCTTGTGTACTAATGTATGAAGTCAACTTAGTGTTCCATTGTCTTGGCGCCTGTTTGAGTCCATAAATGGACTTATTTAATTTGCAAGCAAGTTTTTCTCCATTCTCCCCCTGCTGCTTATAACCCTTAGGCATCAACATATATACCTTTTCATCAAGTTCACCATGGAGGAATACATTGCTAATTAATGTCTAGCTGATGAAGATGCCAGCACTTAGGAGCAGCAATAGCCAAGAAGGTCTTCACAGTAACCAATTTGGCAACAAGGGAAAATGTTGCTTCATAATCAAGTCCAGCTTATTATGTGAACCCTTTTGCAACAAGTCTTGCCTTCTTCCTTTCCCCTGTTCCATCAGAATGAAGTTTGACTTTAAAGATCGTTTCTTATGTGCAGGAAGCTGACTAACTATCCAAGTATTGTTGGGAACCAATGCTTGATATTCTGAGTCTATAACTTTGTACCAACCAGGATGTGTAGCAGCCTCATCATATGATTGAAGCTCATAAATGGTGGATAAAGCCAGGGAATATTTTCTCTGAGCATGAGATAATTTGCTATAATCTAGATATTCTGAGATATGATATTGTTTGCCAGCTATGGGATTTTTCTTTTAGATTCTGATTGGGGGACAAGCACTTGAGAGACAAGAAGGAGAAGAAACAGCATTAGGAGTGGAGTTAATATTAGGACCTGGAACTGATATTTCATGCGATGAATCATGAACTGGAGCTGAGAATAAAGGTGAGTCATGTGACAGACAAGCATCAGACTGTGACAAAGAAGCAAGGAACTTCGAATGATGAAATGAGAATATATTTTCATGAAAAGATACATCCCTAGAAGTAAAGACAGTGTTGGTAAGAAGATTATACATTATATATACTTTCATTCCATAGGGATATCCAATGAAAATGCAAGGTTTTAGGCTAGAAGCATAACAAAGAAATCTAAAAACCTTGAGGTGTGTATATAATGGTGTTGTCTGATAAAGTATTTCATATGCGGTTTTATTTTCAAGGACAGGAGTGGGTGTTCTATTAATAAGATGTGCGACAGTGAGCATGCTTTTCCCCAAAACTTATCAGGCAAATTAGCTTGAAATTTAACAACTCTTGCAATGTTTAAGAGATGCTGATGTTTTCTTTCCACCACACCATTTTGTTGAGAGGTTTCTATAAAACTAAGTTGGTATATAATGCCCTTAGAATGGTAAAACTCATTCATGTGGCATTCAAATCCATTATCAGATCTGAGGATCTTTAAATTGCATTCAAAGTGTGTTTAGACCATATGATAAAATGATTGAATAACAGATCTGGTTTGAGACTTTTCTCGCATGAGATATGTCTAAGTCATTCGAGTATGATCATCCACAATGGTTAGAAAGTACTTAGAACCATCCAATGAGGGAACAGAATATGGTCCCCATATATCACAATGGATGATGTCAAACATTTTGGCGGTTCTTGTTTCACTTCTTGGAAAGGATAATCTATGATGTTTGGCTACGGGACAGACGGTGCAGTGTAGGTGTTTATTGAATGTAATAGCATAACAATATTGTGCAAAATGGACAGCTTAAAAATGACAGAGATCAATATTTGTGCTTATAGTGAGATTGTTTATGGAATTACAAACAACATATTTTGCCTTATTACATTGCAAATATAGATCAGAAGTGCAATTAGAATGTGGAAAAATAGAAGAATTGGTGTGATGAATAATAGCAGATTGAGGATCAAATTGAAAGTGCTTGTATGAAAGTGCCGTAGGATAGGTAGAACTTGTTTGCATTGGTCTAGAGTTATAGTGAGATTGGAAAGGGAGTTCACAATACCAGAATGATTTCCACAGGAAGCTTGTCCTACGGCATTTGCAACAACAGTTTTTACCTTAGCAAGTCGATGTCCAGGAGGATAACCTATCAACTTGTAACATTTTCCTTTCAGGTGTCCAAGCATTCCACAATGATTGCATATAGGTCTCTCATTTCTCTGAAACTGATTAAATAGTCTATTTATCTGATTTCCATCAGGACCGTGCATAATATTATTGGCAAAGGCTGCCTCAAAGCTTTGTTGTTTCTTAGTGGTAACTTCTGTCCACCTCTCATCTTGTAAAATGAGTGCAAAAATCTTATTAAGTGAAGGTAGAGGATCCATCAACAAAATCTGACTTCTGACACTAGAATAATGTTCATCTAACCCCATGAGGAATTGCATAACTTGATCCTCCTGTTTATAATCAACACTACTGATATTTGGTCTATAGTTCTCCAATTCTTCCCAAAGTCCTTTAAACGGATTGAAATAAGAATTGACTGAGCTATTCTCCTGCGAAATCGAAACGATTTGCTTCTTTAATTCATAAATTCGAGGACCATTACCTTGGTTGTAGCGATCCTTAAGTTCAATCCTTATTTCTCTGGCTAAATCCTTGTGCATCACACTTCGATAAATCTCCTTTGGAATAGGATTGATGATCCATGAAGACACCATGTGATCACATCTTCTCTGTGCGCTATAAAAGAGATCATCAGAACTTGGTTTAGCTATCGAACCATCAATGAATCCTTCTTTACTCTTAACATTAAGTGCCATAACAACTGCGCGACTCCATATCGCATAATTGTCTTCCATATCGCATAATTGTCTTCTATGAGCACGACAGAGATGAGCTGCATACATGTATTATCACCGTAATGGAGGTAGTAAGGACTGTTTGGATAAGTGATCAATTGACTAGTAATGGAATTGACAGCTTCGCCAACCAAATCTCCAACAGATGATCCGTGTGACACCATTGTAGCTAAGCTTCAACTCTGATACCATGTGAAATTGTA
This sequence comes from Fraxinus quadrangulata, assembly GCA_903798255.1. NCBI lineage: Eukaryota > Viridiplantae > Streptophyta > Magnoliopsida > Lamiales > Oleaceae > Fraxinus > Fraxinus quadrangulata. The sequence goes on from CAIGRB010138444.1 coordinate 73,958, forward strand.
AAGAGAGAAGATGGAAGAATATGGGGAAAATTCTGTTGTCTCCCTAATTCATTGAAATCGGATGAAATATGCTGAATATATATATACAGAGTAAAGAAAAGGAAAAGACTAAAATAACCTCATATATAAATCTTATTTTCATGTGCCTCAATACTATGATAGTTAATGGAGACCAACCGAAGCCTAAAAACATAATTACCCACAAAAAGCATAAATACCCAACCGACTACCCTCTAGAACCAACATATTACCCTCTCTTACACTGGAACCCTCCACATTTCCTACAACCTGATGTAATACACATCTCCCGTCAATTTGGTGTAACGAATTGCTCCCATCAGTAAGAGTTGTAACATTGCTTCATGATCTCTAACTAAGGTCCACAAGGTCACCACTTGAATCTCTAACCCCATTATCCTCGGAGATGCCATGGGAGGTGCATCTTACCTTAAGAGTGTTGTGACAACTCACAAAAACATACATACTTAGTAGGCTATCCACTAGTTTTGAAAATTATAAATTATAATTCTATTCCACCGAGAACAATTAATTCAAAGAAAGAAAAATAAACACTCAATAACATAATTTATAGATGTTTATCTCAATGTGAGACTACGTCATCCCCTGTCGTTACAGTAATTTACTATGATGCAAAAGATAATCACACTCCTATCTTCTCTATCATATCTCTCTCTCTTTTTGATGATGTTTATAAAGCTTAAGGATGACTCCCTATTCATAAGATAAATTAGAGCAAAATCAAATTATACATGAACTCCAATTTCTTAACAGAATTTTACAAGAATACAAATTTCTCAAGAGTCCTAAATGAAATTTTGGTCCAAGGAGCTCCACTTGCCCGTACACTATTGGGAGGGGGACCTTTTGCTCTCTTCCAAACCCCATGATAACATCGCCACGGAGGTCGATCCGCGATCAACTTCGTGAAGTAGCAATGATTAGGATCGACAATAATTATACTGCATAACTTAACAATCTCCCACTTGGAGATCAATTCACCATCAATAACTCCTCTTCTACGACAACAATTCCTTATTTCTCAAAAGATATGTCCAACTAAAGTTGCACGCTACTTTAGTTTCTCGATCCAAACAATCTTCGTCAACATGTCAGTCGGATTCTCGACTTTCCCTAAATCTTATCAAGTGTTAAGATTCAATCCTCCAAAGTCAATATGATGAAATAATAATGGACGTTTATATGATTTGTTCTTGCACGATAAACATGATTTTTTGTTAAGTGAATAACACTTTGAATGTCATAATACAACACACTCTTCCCATACTTGTGACCCAATTCTTCCTAAAAAGATTGCAAACATATCATCTCTTTGCTAACTTCAGTTACAGCAGCATATTCAACCTCAACAGTGAGAAAACAATTATCTTCTGCAACTTAAACACCTAACTAACTGCTATACCACCCAAAGTATATACATATCCAGTAGTATTTTTCTTGCATCCTGCCATCTCAGCATCTATGTAACCCTGTAATTCTAAACCTAATTTTCCTGAAACATATGATTAATTCTATAATACCTATCAAGTATTTGAGAATGCACTTTCCTGAAACATAAGGCTACATCTCCCATAAACTTTCTGAAACATAAGACTAAGTCTTCCGTCAATTTGATGTAACGATCTGCTCCAATCAGCAGGAGCTCTAAAAACGCTGCCCAATCTCTAGCTAGGGTCCATAGGGTCACCACTTCAATCTCCAACATCATTGCCTTTATGGATGCCATGGGAAGTGCATCTTATCTTGAGGGTCTTGTAGCATCCACAAACTCTTCCTCTTTACTGATGCTATTGTCTTGCAAAACCCTATTGCACTGACACATCCACGTACTTGCTTAAGCCTATATTTATTTCTTATCCACGACCTCCCCCAAGAAACATGATTCTTCTTATCCCTAACTTTGGTATCCTTACCCTCATTCTTTCCCTTGTTTCCCAATAGAGAAAGAGAGTGTACCCTTAATTTCCTTTCATTTAGGTTCCTCAAAAATGATTGCTCAAAATTTGATCCCTTAATTTCTTAGAGTATAATATACATGCTATTTAAAAAAATAAACTATATTGGACTTCACTACTATTGAGCTAAACTCCTGCAAGTGGACGGAATCATTAACAAGTCATAAAGTGGTTCTAAAAGTCCAAATTATCAATTCCATCGGGAATAAGTATTTAATCTAGTTTCATAATTTTTAATCGAATAACAAATTTGGAAGAGTTTTATAGTAGCTAATTAAACATATAACTAATCTAGCTATCTAACTATATTGGAAAGCGTTTATATAGACTTAAGTAATAAAAACTAATAGTATCTCAAATCCACATGTATTATTTCATTTTAATATCAATTCCATTATTTGGCAATATTTATTCGAAGTTGAAGATCAATGTTCCTAATTTATTTAATAATATCTCCCGAATAGAATTAATCATACCCTTACACATATGATCCTACTATATACTTATGAAGGATGCGAACATATAAAAATACATTGAATAACAAGAACATTCATTAAGAACATGTAAAGCAGAAGTGTATATCTCGAGTCCCAATCAGATTTTACAATGATTGTTTATATATGTTGTAATTCACATTCCTTGTATTGAATGCCAATAGAAATCACAAAACAATTCAATTATTGATCAATTAATTGAAAAGACATTAAACTTCTGATAATCATTTAAAACCAAATAAACATTTAATGTAAAAATCTAGAATTTAATATCAAAACTTTATAATATGGGGTTCAACGTTATCCTAGTATCTATACAATTAATCGAGCATCATATGATTAAAATACTGAATTTAAAGTACATGACCTGAAATTAAAGATTAGAAAAAGATGAGAAGTGCTCTTGAATTCTTGAACCTCTTCAACGGTCCTTGATTATTATTACTGATATCTCCTTCTTCTTCACACTCCCAAGTAATTGTATTATATTGATGCATGGACTTAATTTTTTGTATTAAAAGCTTCTTCAATTCTTGTAAAAAATATATATATTCTTCTTCTAAGCTTCCCCCCTAAAGCTCTCCTCTTTATAAGAAATATGGGAAATGCTACATAAACATAACCATGTACGTAATACATAATGGCCAAGTGGCGGATCCCTATTGGAGGGATGCTGACTGAGCTAACCAACCATTAAATTTTATAATCGAAAATTTCGATAACATGTTAATTTTAAAAATTATTCAATGATTATAAGCTAATCGATCTACAAATTGCTTATGTCATTTCAAAGCTTATTTCGAGAACTATATTATGGGCATATCAAATAGTCCAAACAAATATCGAAAATAGTTAAAAATACGTTAAACGTGAGTCATAAAAAAAGACGTCTAACTAGCATTTTTTTTAAATTCAATTATTTTATTAACATTTATTATTTTT
>CAIGRB010138444.1:80441-102717 GCA_903798255.1 Fraxinus quadrangulata
CTTATATATAGGTTCGATGAAGAGGCCCCCTACCATAATGCCATTTTACTTCCCTTGTAAAACAATTTGCAGCAATAGAGCAATATTTCCAAGAAAATATATTCTATATATATAAGATGATTTAGATGAATTTACAGCTAAGGTCGGGTTTATTACTGAAATACATAATTCTGATTGCACGCTTGCTGCAGTTGGTATGGGATTACCTTCTTCTCCTATCCTTCTCTCAGCCTCAAGAAATTGAATTACCAGACTATGCTGATGAACTTACAGTAACTTGTTATGAAAATTATAAGAATGCAGAGTTCGAGGATTCATCAGTCGAGTGTGCTGTTTGTTTATGCAGCATTGACGAAGGGGCTGAGGTTAGAGAGCTGAGATGCAACCATCTTTATCACAGAGTTTGCTTAGACAAATGGGTACGACATGGGCACAGAACTTGTCCACTCTGCCGGAATAACCTAAAGCCACCTCAACTGGCGGCTTACCTCCACCGTGCAGAGGCGGACGCGATACTAGTTAACTTCTACACCCCAAGATCAAGGGATGATTGTTGTACGTCGAGGCTGCAGTGAGTCTAGTACTCAACAGGACAGTTACTTGCAGTTATGGCATTTTGAGCCCCCTTTTATTATAAGAATGCATTTTGAAATTATAGATTGACGGAGAATGTATAATTAAAAAATAAGAAAAAGTTTTGAATTTGTGTGTAATATTATTTTATTGAAAAATATGTGATTGAAAAAAAAAATGTATTTTGATAATAATTGGATAGTTATCCTTCTTCTGACACAGCAACGCAATTTATCAAACAAGTCCTTAATGTTGTTTGTAATATTAATGACAAAATATTATGTGAGACGGCAGAGGGCTAAACATAGTTATAGATCCAAACTTCATGGAGAATATCGCATCACAATCAATCAATCTTTTTTTTTTTTTTTCTTTTTTTTTGTAAATGACATTTATATTCAAGTATAATGCCGTCTTATACATAGATGAGAAACTTACGGAATCTCCATCCATGTAATATACAAATTATACAACACAAATGAAGACTTAACCTTACCTCTCCAAATTCTAAGACTAGGGAAATTGGGGTAAGTGGCAAAATCATAGCTTCTATGTACATTGACGCTGCGTTCACAAGCCTACACATTAGTACAAGTACACAAGATAACAGCCCACATTACAAGACAAATCTGATAGCAGCTACCCTCAACTTATCTACAATGGTCCCTATTTTGTAGGGATTAAAATTTAGATTTTTATCAAGATCAAAGTCAATAATTAATTTGACCGACAATTTTGAACCACACAATTTATCAATTTTTATCGAAATTTGTTAAAAATTTAATTTTAACCGCCACCAAACAGGTGGACCTATTCAAGTCTTTAGAGTCGTGGACTCAAAATCTTGAAACACCTCTCTATGTAGCCAATGTTAGCAGCTGATCAAGCTACCCTGTTCCCCTCCCTCCAAATGTGTGATATCTTTGCTTCCATCGTCTCTTATGACTGAGAGATTTCTTCAATGGAAATTTGGATATCCCAAGGACCTTTTTTTTTTAAAGTAAATTGACTGCAGTCTTCTAATTAATTTCAGTCGAAATCTTGTCATAACCTTTCTGCCAGAATAATCTCAAACCATCCCTCAATCAATCTAATCTAACTAGGTTTTTAAGTAGAAACGTAATGCTATCTTAAATAATTATTAATACTCAACAAATTTTCAAACCAAAATGGATTATTAATTTATCGAGTTAATTTATTTTAAAAAAATCTAATATGCCACTCAATCCAAGTTGGAAAGCAGAGTTGTTGTAGAGTAGTGAGTACTAATGTCTGAGAACACAATATTCATGAACAGCCTTCTATTTTCTATTGATTCGCATATGAATGTCAGAGAGCTAAGCATCAATAGAATATAGAGAATCCGAACACATAATTGAGAATACTCCAATTTTTCATTTAATTTAAAGCCAAATTTCCTAAAGATTAGAGTGGTCTTATTTAGCCTCCGTTTGACAACTATTATTTGGAGAAAATAGAGTTTTGAATAGTATTTTTAGAAGAGTGTGCGGTTAAAAAGTAGAAAAAAAATTTGGATTTACGTACATAATATTTTATTATATGAATGTGTAGTTGAAAATGAATATATAAAAATAATTTGAAAATAATAATTGTCAAACATAGGCTTATACAATAAAATAAAATCTTATTCCATAAGGAACTTTCAAAGTAGCCCGGTAAAAATCCTAATCTACTGTATTAATTAAAAGAAGAAATGCCTTAATAAAAGGAAACAATCTGAAATTATCATAGAGAATACAATCTTAAAACTACCCTAAATAGTTGATAATTTTCATGTGGGATGCATCATTCTCCCCTGTGTAAAGAAAATGCATCATTGAATTTTAAGCGAATATGAATAGTTTCAACAATAATTGTTATTTGATGTACATCGTGTGAACAAGAGCATGGGCATCCTTCAATTGTACTTCATGTTTTTAACTTCTCCTTGGCGGCATGCTCACAGCGACATTCGTGATTGAGACGATTTGATGTTCTTAAGGATACGGTCTGTCAATTATGAAGCCTAATAGCAGAAAGAATAATGTTATATGTACATCTTGCACGACAATTTGGTTAACATTCCGTCCAAGTGCAGGAAAATTGTGCAATGATGTGATGAATGAATTCAAAATCAAGAATATAAATGTTGTCATGTGGAAAAATGTAAAAAAAGGTGCAAGAGAGAGTGTAAATATAGTATGACCCTAGCAAAAATTATGTAACATTATGAAGCACTTTTTGTCCCTTCCAACTAAGACGTGGAAGATTCTTTGGATTGGATAATACTAGTTATGACGACCCAACAATTTTTTATGAAAACGGTCCAAGGAATTCTGGGAAAATATTTCGTCTATGAGGAGGGCTTCTGTATCAAAAAACTCAAGACATGGTCTTTTGATCGATGATAAATTATTGACAATGAACTATTTTTGGTGGTCAGTAGCGAAACTACTACTTTCTTGTCTTGATGCCATCTTATAAATAAATGTATCATTAATAGATTTTGGCCATCCAAAACAAAAACATATACAATCCTTATCTTGCTAAACACATCATCATTCCATGTTATCTAAACAAAAATGTTGAGTTCGTGATAAAGGACCTGGAATCCTGTGTCATGTCACCGTTAAAGAAACTTGAAGTAGGATGAAACGTGAATTACAAATAAAATTTATTGTTCATAACATACGAATGGATGTTTGCTCGAATTTCATTGAAAGAACGTGAGAATTATTGAAATCCACCAAATAATGGAAAAAAAAAACTTGTATATTATTTATCAAAAATTGTTAGGTTTAAGTTGTATTGGCTATTCTCTAGACAAATGGATTATTATAAAAAAGTTGTAAAAGTCAAGAAGTCATTTGGGATATTGTATAGATGAACTAAGAATCTTTGAATTCGAGTATAGAAAATGGAAAAAAAGTTGTCAAAATTATGATAGTATGTTGTCAAACTGATGCTCGAGCGTCCAAAATAGAATCATTGTTGTCTGCCTGTCGCTCTCTGGGCGCTCGAGCAATAGTGTTTTTCGAAAAATCTTAGTTTGCAATTTTTATGAGTTCTAGCTATTGTATACTATCTCAATACCTCTATACTATAAATATCCAAGCCCCCTTCGTGAAAACAGTGGTTGATCATTATTGTCTATCTTCATACCATCCTTTGGAGACCAACCATCAATTTTACATCTTGAGATCAACCAATCACAAGTTGGAAAAAAAAAACATCAAAATCATATCATCCAAAACACCAACTTTCTAAATATAATTAAGAAGGTATTCTCTCAATATCTTTCAAAAGTTGCTGAAGATTGAGGAGGTTGAACCAAAGCACAGGAAGAGTGCAAAAACAAGGTGTTCTTGGTGATCTTCAGCCGCACCAACTTCGCGTTGCAACAGCTCTCCAAAGAGTTGCCAACCCATATCACTTCGGCCAGAGAAGAATTCAAAGTTGCAACAATTCCCTCTGGAGTTGCCCACTATGATTGCTTCGGACACATCGCAATTTACTTCGTATCAACGTTCGGTGAAAGCAGTGATGTTCGCCGCGCAAACCAAAAGTTCTTGTATTATATGAATATCCATACATGGACTTCCGAGACTATTGTTACGGGCATATGTCAGGCCCGCCACCTCACCCTTCATGTGTCAGCATAAGTGGCCCTCACAACGCCACGCGTCCGTTGAGGTGAACGTGCATGGGACGAGCTGATTGTATAAGTCGAAGTGATTACATGAGGAACGAACTGAACATATACCAGCAAAGGAACCGAACTCATCTGCGATACACCGCGGATGTAAAGGCCCGCACTCCGCTTCCGCGACTCTACGCCTGCCTCGCTTCGCCCCAGCGAAGATCTCTTGTACAAAGATATTTTCAAAGTCAAATCTCTAACTGATGGGATGTGTAGCAAGACTCAAACGGTCAATTTAGCTGCCTTTGTCAGAAATCTTCAATGCCAACCAACCTAAGGAGGGACAGATTGACACCTAGATGTGATGGGCCCTAAGGATCTTGTAACACGTGTTCCCTCATCCAACGGTTCTCCTCTTCCCATCTTTAGTATAAATATCCCCTCTTTGTGTCGAAGAAGGATTCGAATCAATTTTTCTCTTACAACATTACAAACGTGAGTATCATCATCTCCCTTAATACTTGCACTTTATTACTTACCCGGCGGGTATTCTGCCGCCGGTGAACCTTTTCCGGTTGAACCTTGAATTGACTTGATCTTCGAATTGCTTGTGGCCGCTCCCAACCTCTCCAGAAAAGGCCACGAGTCACTAAGGGCATGTTGCACGTGCAGGGAAGAGTTGACGTAAAAACTTATTCTGTTGGTCAGGTGTCGGAGCCATTTTTTGAGGTCAACATTACATATTACAGTATTTTGTGAAATCTTATATTGTAATAAGGCAAATATTAACGTTTCCATAATAATTATTGTTATTGTTAGTACTACGACGTATTGGTAATTTATAACAGAATTTGTGACTCAGATAAATATAGGTTCATCTGAAATTAATACATCAAATAATCAAAGGTTATCTAGTTAAATTAGCATGTGCTTATATTTGTGCATAAGAACAAAAATCATAATCTAATTTTATTCAGTAACTACTAGAAACATGGGACGAATTTTTATTGACTTGCTTTTGTGGGTTAATGTTATCTGTGTCGAGCTTCTTTTTCCCATCCTGGAGTGCCATCTTTCATTTTTTTAAAAGGGAGCATGTTCTAGGAAAGTCACCGAATTATTAAACAAAATTCATGCTATTAAAAAAAAATATACATATGCCTTCGTGAAATATATCTTCCAAGAATATTATATTGTTCGTGTGAAAGAGCAGAAATTTCATAGCTCTCTCTCTCTCTCTTATATATAGGTTCAATAAAGAAGCAAGAATTCAATATCTGCTTCAGCCCATACCACCATACCATTTTACTTGAAAAACAATCTACAGTAATAGAGCATTATTTCCAAGAAACTATATTCTCTATATATGAGATGATTCAAATGAAGTTGCAGCCAAGATCGATTGTATTACTGAAATACATAATTCTGATTGCACGCTTGCTGCAGTTGGCATGGGATTACCTTCTTCTCCAATCCTTTTTTCAGCCTCAAGAAATTGAATCACCAGACTATGCTGATGAACTCACAGTAACTCGTTATGAAAATTATACGAATGCAGAGTTTGGGGATTCATCAGTCGAGTGTGCTGTTTGTTTATACAGAATTGACGGAAGGAGATGAGGTTTGAGAGCTGAGATGCAACCATCTTTATCACAGAGTTTGCTTAGATAAATGGGTACGACATGGGCACAGGACTTGTCCACTCTGCCGACATAACGTAAAGCCACCTCAACTGGGTCTGACCTCCACCACGTAAAGGCGGACTGGATACTTGTTAACTTCCGCACCACCAGATCAAGGTTACAGTGAGTCTAGTACTTGACACGATAGTGACATACTGTTAACGTTGTTTGTAATGTTAGTGACAATATATTATGTTGATATATTTTTACCAAATGAAACAAAAATCTGGCTTTAATCCAAGTCTGATTCGGTCGGAAATAGTAATAAAATAATTCCTCTCATTAGTGTTTTTGCCTCTTTTGTATTATACTTATTTACTAATGATTCTACGGGTTATCCACAGGGGGAGTGCTAAACATAGATTATATATATAATCCGAGCTCCATAAAGAATATCATCTTGTTTAAAATTTAACCACCTTCTTTATTATTTAAATCATAGTCCTTTGAATTTTTCCCACTATAATTAGGTTAGACGGTTGACTTGTCTTGTTAATGGTGAAATGGATTAAATTCATCTATTGAAGATTATTTTGTTACTAACTTGAAGAGTACAACTCCTATATAGACTTATGCATTCTTATACATTTCTTATAAAGATCTCTTCTGTGCATGCGGGCATTAATTTGATAGTCCTTTTTTGGGGAAACGACATTGCATATTCAAATATAATGACCTCCTATACGTAAGCAAGAGACATACAAATACAATATCTCTATCTACGTATTAAACTTATTGTAAAAGACAATAATAGAGAATTCACCTTAGTTACTCTCCAATTATACTAGGGACATTAGGGGTAAGAGGAAAAATCATGGCCAAACATGTCTTCTATGTACATTGATGCTGAATTCACAAGCTTACACAATACTATAGGTACACAAGATAACAGCCCATATTACAAAAATCTGATAGCAGCTTATCTAGTCTAAGACTCTAATATGTCCTCTATTCAAATCTTTAAAATCATATGGACTCAGAATCTTGAAACGCCTCTCTATGTAGCCAATGCTAGCAAACCAGTCGGCTACTTTGTTGCCTTTCCTCCAAATGTGGGATATCTACATTTCCGTCTGTTATGTTTGTGACTCAAAATTTATGTGATTTAAAAGTTTGATTCATGAAGGTAGCCTAGATAATGTTGGTTTGGAAGTCTGGTTTGATGAGTGATCAAATTTCATAATGGATTGAGAATTTGAGTGGTAAAAGAATTTTGGAATGAATGGGAAATGTTTTGGAAATACAAGGACAGTACCAAGGGCACTAGGTACCTGCCGTCGCAAAGGACAAACAGGGGCTGGATGCAGTGGCGCTAGCCCTGGTGTCACGGACCGCAGCTTTATTAAGCCCCGTGACCCTATCGCAGCCGCAGTTTGCCCCAACTTCGGCCGCACATTGTAAATATTAGTCCATTTCGAGTTGTAATTTCCATTTCTAAAATAGATAGAAAATAGATAAATTTTAGTATGATTCTTCGGCAAGAAGACGTCTACTCCCGGTACTTAGGTTTTTTTGTTAGACGACCCAACAATTTTTTATGAAGACGGTCCAAGGAATTCTGGGAAAATATTTCGTCTATGAGGAGGGCTTCTGTATCAAAAAACTCAAGGCATGGTCTTTTGATCGATGATAAATTATTGACAATGAACTATTTTTGGTGGTCAGTAGCGAAACTACTACTTTCTTGTCTTGATGCCATCTTATAAATAAATGTATCATTCATAGATTTTGGCTATCCAAAACAAAAACATATACAATCCTTATTTTGCTAAACACATCATCATTCCATGTTTTCTAAACAAAAATGTTGAGTTCGTGATAAAGGACCTGGAATCATGGGTCATGTCACCGTTAAAGAAACATGAAGTAGGATGAAACGTGAATTACAAATAAAATTTATTGTTCATAACATACGAATGGATGTTTGCTCGAATTTCATTGAAAGAACGTGAGAATTATTGAAATCCACCAAATAATGGGAAAAAAAAAACTTGTATATTATTTATCAAAAACTGTTAGGTTTAAGTTGTATTGGCAATTCTCTAGACAAATGGATTATTATAAAAAAAAGTTGTAAAAGTCAAGAAGTCATTTGGAATATTGTATAGATGAACTAAGAATCTTTGAATTCGAGTATGTAATATGGAGAAAAAGCTGTCAAAATTATGCTAGTATGTTGTCAAACTGATGCTCGAACGTCCAAAATAGAATCATTGTTGTCTGCCTGTCGCTCCCTGGGCGCTCGAGCAATAGTGTTTTTCGAAAAATCTTAGTTTGCAATTTTTATGAGTTCTAGCTATCGTATACTATCTCAATACCTCTATACTATAAATATCCAAGCCCCCTTCGTGAAAACAGTGGTTGATCATTATTGTCTATCTTCATAACATCCTTTGGAGACCAACCATCAATTTTACATCTTGAGATCAACCAATCACAAGTTGGAAAAAAAAAACATCAAAATCATATCATTCAAAACACCAACTTTCTAAATATAATTAAGAAGGTATTCTCTCAATATCTTTCAAAAGTTGCTGAAGATTGAGGAGGTTGAACCGAAGCACAGGAAGAGTGCAAAAACAAGATGTTCTTGGTGATCTAAAGGAAATAAAAATTCCAGAAGATCGAGAGTAGATAGAAGTGGACCACGTTCCAACGGGTCTTGAATATTAAAAGAATTAGATTAGCGAATCAAGTGAGTTTTCTAGTTTGGATCATACTGTAAGTTCTTATTGTCTATAGTGGAAATTATTGGCTTGGTCCGGAGTTTTTAATCATGTGAAGGATTTTCTCCATCAACAAATCTTGTGTTATTTACTGTTTTATTTATTATTGTGGCAATTCAACATAGAATAAAATTAAGTTGATTGACTAAATATTTAAAACAATTAAAATGTAACTTGTTACTTTTAATTAGTAATTTTAATTCTATGTTATTCACTTATTCATCCTCCTAGGAGAATTTAGGGTAGAACTCACAATTTTCAAGTGGTATCAGAGCCCAAATTCGATACCTGATCCTAGTTTTCTATATGAGTAGTTCATTGACTGTTCCGCCATATTTTAATGGTAGTAACTACGCCTATTGAAAAGTTTGAATAAGAGACTTCCTAAAATCGATGAATAAGCGTGTTTGGTTGAGTGTTGTGAATGATTGGATTTTCCCTTCTAGCACCGTTAATGTTGTTGTCACCCTACTCCTATAGCTAATGGGTTGCAGACAAATTTAAATAGTGTAACTGGAATAGTAAGGTTATACATGCTTTATTTATGGCTATTTCAGTCGAAGATTTAAGCGTTGTCTATGTGTGAGGTTGCAAAGAAGGTTTGGAATATTTTACAGATCACGCATGAGGGAACTCAATCTGTTAAAAACTCTAAGTTACAGATGTTGACCATTGAGTTTGAAGAGATTAGGATGAAGGATGATAAGATCTTCGATTACTTATATGCAAACTTGAATGACAAAGTTAATTCTAGTTTCAACCTAGGTGAGACAATTCCTGAGCTTAAGATTGTCAGAAAAATCCTTAGAAAATTACCTGAGAGATTTAGGCCTAAAATCACAACTATCGAAGATAGCAAGTATTTAGATACGGTTAAAATTGAAGAATTAGTTGGATCTCTCCAAACTTATGAACTCATCATATCTCAACCTAAGAAGAACAAGTCTATAGCATTGAACATCATTAAGGAAATATGATTCTACAGATGCAAAGACCACTAAAGATAAGGAGATAGCTTATTTCTGTAAGAAGTTTCTTCATGTACTATCTCCACTTCACACACTATGATCATAACTTGAATAGCAATTAACCTTAATTTAGTATACCTAAACTCTAGTATATCCTTTTAAAAGAAAAAAATGTTTCATCTTTTACTCTTCTTCGAAGTTTATTGACTCGAGCAATTAAGTTCGAGGGGTTTCTCGTAACATGATGCCCTATGGTCAACTGACTTTGAGTCATCAGCAAAAAACACGTTAACGTGGTCATTTTAGTCGTTTAATGGAGAAAAATCTGCACATAACTTTGAAGAGTCGCTTCAAATTAATATTGCTTCTTAATCTAGCTAATAATTGTTATATTTCTTGTTTCACGTACTTCGACACGATATTTGAGTTATTGATTTTAAAAAACATGTTCAACAAAGAATCAAGAGCAATACATTCAGTTTGAGTTTGAGTAGATTAGTTTTGTTTTTACTTCTTTGGTTTGTATTGTATAGTTTTGTCACATTATGCCAAAATGGGAGTTTGTGAAATTTAAGTTGTATTGGCTATTCTTTAAACAAAATAATTATTATAAAAGAGTTATAAAAGTCAATGAATTTTTGGGAATGTTGTATAGATTAATTTTGAGTCTTTAGGTTCGAGTATGGAACATGGAGAAAGAGTAGTCGAATTTATGCCAGCCGTCAACAAGTTGATGCTCGAACACCCAAAATACAGTAATTGTTGCACGCCTGGCACTCAAACGATAGTGTTTTTCGAGAAATCCTAGTTTGCGATTTTCAAAAGTTATATCTATCATATACTACATCAATACATCTACACTATAAATACCCAAGTCCCACTTCGTGAAAACAATGGTTGATCATTATTTTCTACTTTCATAATATATTTTGGAGACCAACCAATAATTCTACATCTTGAAATCAATCAACTACAAGTTGGGAAAAATATCGAAATCTAATCCAAAATACTCACTTTCTAAATATAATAAAAAATGTACTTTTTCAATAGCTTTCTGAGGTCACTGAACATTGAGACAGTTAGACCAGAAGCACATGAAGAGTATAAGAATAAGATGTTCTTGGTGATCCACGGGAGATTTACAATTTCAAAAGATCAAAAGCAGATGTGAGTAAAACACATTCCAGGGGATCTTGAAAATTGCATAAATTAGGTCAGCAAGTCTAGTGAATTTTATAAGCTAGATCCTATTTTTAAGTTCTTATTTTCTATAGTGGAAGTTATTAGCTTGGTCTCAGAGTTTTTAATCCTATGAAGGATTTTTCTCCATCAACAACTCTTGTGTTATTTACTGCTTTATGTAATATTGTGGCAATTCAACATAGGATGACATTGACTTGATTGACTAAACATTTAGAACAATTAAAATGTGACTTGTTGCTTTTAATTAGTAATTTAAATTTCGCGTTATTCGCCTATTCATCCCCTCTAAATAATTTTATGGTAGAACTCGTAACTTTCTAAAATGAATGTGTAATTTACAAACTCCTAAATGCATATTTAAACACTCAAAATAAATCATGATAAAAAAAAAATTATAATCATGTAGGTAAATCCAAATATACTAGGAAACGGCAAAATAAATCCAATTAAAACTAAAAAAATTGTTAAAATAATGAAAATGTCATTAAACTAACTCAAAACAGAAAAATGCTAAACGGACCCCTAAACAACAAAATTTGACCTCCAAAATTTGGCAACTTGACAAAAACGTGCAGAATCAAGAAACGTTTCTGGATTTTACTCAGGGACGAAAACCCGATAACGGAGCTAAAGATTATTCTCGTTTTTGTCGATCCTTCTTATTTCATGTCCTTTCTAACTGGTTTAGTATTTCTCTTATAATTGATCCGCATCAAAACTGCAAAGGAAGAAGAGTACTTGTGTAGGGGCAAATGTTATTGTTATAGTACTTGTCCATGTTGTAATCAATGAGAAGTTCTTAGCGATTCACACACATACACAAAAAAAGAGTTGGTCTATTGGCTTCAACTTGGGTTTTAAGAATGATGCATACCCATATTTAGATGATCAATTCATGGAATAAACCTAATCAAAGCAGATTTGACAACTGATTATGGAGAAATAATTCCATTTTTTTTTACTTTTTCAACTTTATTGCTTTTTGTATTTAGTCTAATTATGTCTTTCATTTTGCTTATTACCTTATTAAGTTATTTAATAGTATGTGACATGTTTAATTATAAGAGATTGTCTAGCATTGTGTTAGGTACCTTTTTGATAATGAATAATATTTAGTATAAAGTTTGAAGAGTTCCAATGTTTTTGTTGGTATTGTTGTTCAAAATCGTGAAATAATCATGGATGGATGAATATGTAAAGAAGAAGAAAAATCAACATTGGTGCCATTAAAATGGCCTATGCGACCATATAGACCATGTCGGCATGCGGTCGCATAGGCAACTGTAAGGAATTCTGGGGGTTACACAGCTATAACTATGTGATCGCATAGTTATAGCCTATGCGGTCGCACAGTAGTAAAATCCGGCCGTTGTGTTGGATTTTTTCAAATTTTCTGGTGGTTTTATGATGAAGCATTGCACCTCTTCTTCTTGTGTTGAAACCAGTTCGTGTAGGAATGATTGAAAACTATAAATACATGTTAGTTTTCATTCTAAAATATATGAAATCATCTAAATATTCATCTATAAATTCTGGTCAAACTTGGTTACTTCACATAAGCATTCCTACATTTTCACTTGCTCTATTGGAAGAATCTCTTTGCTTTTGGTGTTTTTCATTCAAGGCTTGAAAATCCTACAAACTGTTTGCTAATTTTAATCCTTATGCTTAGAGAATGAAGCAAATATCGTTTGAAGATAACGATTTCATTTAGTGATCAAATCTTGTTTCGATATTTTTTTTTATCTTCATCTTTTTATTCTTTTGGTTTTTATTGTTGTACTCCACACTTTTCTTTTTTCAAACTTTATCAAACGATAATTCTTTATTTTACCGCAATGGAAATGGAGTTTACACTTGCAACAATCAAGATGATGAATAAGATGATGAATCAAGACTTTGTACACTTGACCAGATTTGATGGTGCAAACTTGACGAGGTGGCAAGACAAATTGAAATTCCTCCTTACGGTGTTGAAGATTTTTTATGTTCTTGATCCAAAATTGGAGCTTATTCCCGATCAATCGAAAAAGATACTAATGAAGTTCATGCAGAAAGAAAGAAACGAGAAGAGGATGAGCTAATATGTAGTGGCCACATTTTAAATGCGATGTCGGATCGATTGTATGATCTCTACACCAACACCACTTAGACAAAAGAAATCTGGAACGCACTTGAGAGTAAATATAAAGCCGAAGAGGAAGGTACAAAGAAATTTTTAATCTCTAAATACTTTGATTTCATGTTTTTAGATAAAATTCTGTTGTTGCCTCAAGTACACAAATTTCAAGTTATTGTCAACAAACTAAAAGCGGTGAAAATCGAACTTTTCGAAACTTTTCAAGTGGGAGCAATTATTGTTAAACTCTCGGGGTCTTGAAAAAGATATAGGAAGAAGATTCTTCACAACTCTGAAGATTTTTCTTTGGAACAAATACAAAAACATCTTCGCATAGAGGAAAAATCGAGGGTAAGAGATAAAATTGAAAGTTCCTATGATGGCCCTTTGAAAGCCAATGTTGCGGATAATGTTGACAATACCAACAAATACAAAAAGAAAGGGAAACTTCTTGCTCCTAAAAAGTATCAAGGGAAGTTCAAAAACAAGTCCAAAGGATCTTGCTATGTTTGTGGAAAGTTGAGACACTATGCTAGATATTGTAGGCATAGAAAACAACTTAAGAATAAAGGACAAGTAAACTCTATTGATAAGATTAAAGCTACTGTGAGTGAAATCAATACAATTCAAGGAAAAGTTTCGGGATGGAAGTATGACACTGTTGATGTGAGCATGGAGTCGAGCTCATCGAAGTCAAGCCCTGAAAAGGATTTGTTGATTATCGAAAGAGGTTTGATGAGACGGTCGAGAGCAAAGTGGATGAAAGAGGAAATGAAATTTCTTGCTCAAGCTACAGTGGACGAAATGTTGAAGTTAACAAACTAAAAAACAAGTTTCATGTTGGACTCGCAAGAAGAAACCAAATGGATCAACTTGATTCAAGCAACGAACAAGAAAGTCGTGCGGGAAGCTATGTAACCGCATAGCATAATAGGCATGAGGTCACATGCCTCTATACCATAACCAGAGTAAGGGCTAAAGATTGGTCTATACGACCGTATGAGGTACACCTATGCGGCCACATAGTTGTACCTGGGTCGCGAATGTTTCCAAATTCGTGTAATATTCTATTATGTTAAAATTTTATTGTATTTTATTGTATCTTTTGAAATCTTTTAGATTTTATTTCCATCTAGACTAGGGTTTACATGGGCTCCCTATAAATATGACCTATTATTTCATTGTAATACACAACGTTATTATTGAGATTATTGAGAGATAAATTTGCTTTCGACTTCTTATTCTTTGTTGGACAAATCACGAACTTATCGACATTCTTCTTGTGGCGTTCAAATCAACCGGTTGAGATTCCCAAATATTCAATCAAATGGATCAACATATTGTTTGCACATTGTTAGTTATTTTGATTCGTTATTTTCGAATCAAATCCAAAACTTTGATTATTTTGACTTTTTTCGGTTCGATTTCAATCTAATCATGGGTTTCGTAGTTCTTCGCTACATAGGTTTACATCAGTTGGTATTAGAGATTAGATTCCAAAACCAAGATTTTATCATTTTCTTTGTTTCATTTGAGTCTTTATTTCTTTTTTCTTGCGTTCTTCTATAAATCTTTTGATCCGTAAATTTTCCATCAAAAATTCAAAAGTTTTTTTGTGCTCATTTTGTGTCTAAATCAACTTCTGTTTTCTTTGTTGGTGTCATAGTTGGATTTCGAGTAAAAAAAATTAGAAATTTCCGAAAAAATTCAGAAGTGAACAGTGAAGTTTTAAAAAATTTATATTTGTTATTATTTATCTCAAAAATTGCCAGCTAATTACGTTATCTATTGTATCAAATTCAAGAACCACTTTCTTGCATTCAAGTTCCATTCCAATTATCCAGTTCAATTCTTATTCTTTCTTGAGTCTTCAAAATTTCCAAAATCTTACTTGAAACCTGATTTGAATTCTATGAGAATAATTACTGGTTGAGTTCGAATTTGTACTTTGAAGCACTTGATCGATAGCATTGAGTGGAAAAAGAGAGAGTGGTGAAATCAATAGAGGAAAAAAGTCGAGTTGAGTGATATACGAGCGCACATTTGTGAGGCAAAAATAAATTTTAGATTTAGGATGTCTGATGGGCACGAATCGGCGCAACCAAACAAACATGTCGGATGAGATGATACGTAGGTTTGAACGGTTATTTGAAAATGTGAAGGATACATTAGATAGACAAGACACAGAGCTTGCCAACTTGCGTAGGTGAGTTAAAAATATACGGAGACATGGTAGGTGTGAGCCTAGGATGGAGGTGCATGAAGAATATGATTAAGGGAGTGATGTGGATGAGGAGGCAGTAATCGAGGCTGAAATGGATAGGTTGAGAAATAAAGGGGCTAGGCTTGAACGAAGGGGTAGAAAATTGGTTGGAGATAAGGTAGATAGGAATATGGGCAACATAAAAATGTCCATTCCACCATTCAAAAGAATGAGTGATCCATAGACTTACTTGGAGTGGGAGAACAATGTTGAATTGATCTTTGACTGTCGCAACTATTCAGAGAAGAAGAAGGTAAAGATAGCAGTCTTTGAATTCACCGACTATGCAATCATTTGATAGGATCAAGTGATGACAACGATGAGGAGAAATAGGAAACGATCGATCAATACATGGGAGGACTTGAAAGCTATCATGCGAAAGGGTTTGTACATAATCACTACTACCGAGAGCTTTATCAAAAACTACAAAGCCCCTACCAAGGATTGAAGAGTATGGAGGATTATCACAAGGAGATAGAGTTGTTGATTATTAGGGCGGATGTGGAAGAGGATCGGGAGGCCACCATGACCAAGTTTTTGAACGAGTTGAATCGAGACATAGCTAATGTAGTAGAACTGCAACAGTAAGTGGAATTAGAAGACATGTTACACATGGTTATGAAGGTAGAGAGGCAATTGAAGAGGAAGTGGATGGCAAGGTACTCATCAGGTGCTTCGGATTCTAACTCATCCTTGAAACTGTTTTTAGGGAAAAAAACTGAATTGCCGAAGGAAAAGGGAAAAATGCTAAAAAGAAAATAAAATCTCAGCCATCAAGGAATCGAGACATCAAATGCTTTAGGTGTTTGGGGTCGAGGCACATCGTTTCTCAATGTCCAAACAAAAGAGCGATGATTTTGTGAGATAATGGAGAAGTGGTGAGTGAAAGTGGGAGTGATTATGAAGGCATGCCAGAATTGGAGGAGGCTGGTGATGGAGGTAAAGTGGAATATGATGTTGGTGAGTTATTGGTCATGAGGTGAGCTCTTAACACTCAAATCAAGGCAAACGACTTGAAGTAGTAAAAAGAAAATATTTTCCATACACGGTGCCACATCAATAATAAGGTATGTAGCAGAATCATTGATGGTGGGAGTTGTACAAATGTAGTTAGAACTAATTTGGTGGAAAAATTGGGATTAACTATGATTAAACACCTTAGGCCATATAGGTTACAGTGGTTGAATGAATGTGGGGAAGTTAAGATGAATAGAAGGGTATTAATAAACTCTTCAATTGGTAGTTATCATGATGAAGTATTATGTGGCATAGTACTTATGCATGCGAGTTATATCTTGTTGGGAAGACCATGGCAATACGATAGGAAGGTGATATATGATGGATACAAAAATATGTACAACTTTGTCAAGGGTGGAAAGTCTATTACACTTGCACCGTTAACACGGACACAATTATATGTAGACCAAATCAAACTGAAAAATGAGCTAGAAAAGAGACGANGAAAATATTTTCCATACACGGTGCCACATCAATAATAAGGTATGTAGCAGAATCATTGATGGTGGGAGTTGTACAAATGTAGCTAGCACTAATCTGGTAAAAAAATTGGGATTAACTATGCTTGAACACCCTATGCCCCATAGGTTATAGTGGTTGAATGAATGTGGGAAAGTTAAGGTAAATAGAATGGTGTTAACACTGGCATAAGTGTATAAAGACCAAATCAAACTGAATAATGAGGAAGAAAAGAGACGAAAAAAGTTAGAGAAAAATAGAGAAAACAATAAGCAAGAGAGTAAAAGATAAAATTGTGAGGTGGCTAAAAGAAAGAAGAGCCACATGAGAGAAAAGAAGAGAGGTCTTCCGAGACGAGAGAACAATCGAGAGCAAATTTTTTTTACAAAATGGAGTGAGTTGAAAAGAGCGGTAGTGGAGAGGCAACAAATGATTTTGTTGGTGTACAAGGATTCACTCCTCAATTTTGAGGAATCTAACACACCCCTCCCTACCTTGGCTATTTCTTTATTGCAGGAATTTGAAAATGTATTTCCGGAGGACGTGCCATAGGTTGCCACCCATTTGAGGTATCGAACACCAAATTGACTTCGTACCCGATGCAGTCATTCCAAACCGACCAGCTTACCAAAGTAATCCCGATGAGACAAAGGAACTCAAAGGCAAGTGGAATAGTTGATGAGCAAAGGGTTTGTGAGGGAAAGTATGAGTCAATGTGTTTGCGAGTCCTACTTGTACCAAAGAAGGATGTAACTTGGAGAATGTGCGTTGATTGCAAGGTCATCAATAACATAACGGTAAAATATCATCATCCTATTCCTAGGTTAGATGATATGTTGGATATGCGTATTTAGCAAAATTGATCTTAAGAGTGGTTACCATCAAATTTGAATGAGGGAATATGATTAATGAAAAACCGTATTTAAAACTAAATATGGCTTGTATGAATGGTTGGTCATGCTGTTTGGACTCACTAATACACCGAGCACTTTTATACGTTTAATGAACCATGTTTTACGTGCATTTATAGGCAAGTTTCTTGTAGTTTATTTTGATGACATTTTAATCTATAGTAAGGACCTCAATGAACATATTGAACATTTGCGGAGTGTGTTAGTTTTAAAAAAAGAATTTGCTAACGTTAAAAAATACACATTTTTCATGGAAAAGGTTGTGTTTCTTGGATATGTGGTTAGTGCTAAGGGAATTGAGGTAGATGAAGATAACATAAAAGCTATTAAAGAATGGCCACATCTAAAAGTATAACCGGGTAAGAAGTTTTCATAGTTTGACTAGTTTTTATAGGCGATTTGTAAAGAATTTTCGCACACTTGCCACACCATTCATAGAAGTTGTTAAAAAAAGTGTAGGTTTTAAATGGGACGATGAACAAGAGCATGTATTCAACACTATTAAGGATAGGTTGTGTGAAGCACCGATTTTAGCGTTATCTAATTTTGATAAAACTTTTGTGATTGGGTGTGATGCATTGGGTATAGGCATTGGAGCAGTTTTGATGCAGGATATGCCGATAGCTATTTCAGTGAAAAGCTAAGTGGAGCAGCACTCAACTATCCTACATATGACAAAGAGCTTTATTCATTTGTTCGAATTTTGGAGACATGGCAGCATTACCTATGACCGAAAGAGTTCGTGATTCATACTGATCATGAGTTATTGAAGCATTTGCAGAGTTAAGGTAAGCTGAACAAAAGGCATGCTAGATGGATGGAATTTATTGAGACATTTTCCTATGTCATCCGGTGCAAACAAGGTAAGGAAAATGTGATGACGGATGCGTTGTCTCAAAGGTATGTTATTCTTACTTTTTTAAGTGAGAAGTTACTTGGTTTTGAGTACATTAAGTACATATATGTAAATGATTTAGACTTTTCCAACATATATGAATTATGTAATAAGGGTGCGGTAGACAAATTCTGTAAGCATGAGGGTTATTTTTTTGGGAAAAATAAACTATGTGCTTCTAATTGTTCTATGCGTGAATTGTTGGTTAGAGAAGCACACAGTAGGGAACTAATGGGTCACTTTGGGGTTGCAAAGACTTTATAGGTATTAAGGGAACATTTTTATTGGCTTAAAATGAGGATTGATGTAGAACGAACTTATGATCGATGCATAACTTTTAAACAGGTTAAGCCTAAGGTTCTACCTCATGGATTGTACACTCCTTTACTCGTTCTTAGTGAACATTGGGTTGATATCTCCATGGATATTTTTTTAGGTCTAACTAGGACTAAAAGGAGTCTGGATTCAATATTTGTAGTGGTCGATAGGTTTTCTAAGATGACACATTTCATTACATGTCATAAAACTGACGATACCACTAACATAGATTTTTTTTTTTTAAGGAAATAGTGCGTTTACATGGGGTCTCTAAGAGTATAGTGTCGAATATAGATGTTAAATTTCTTAATCACTTTTGTTAGATTTTGTGGGGTAAGTTAGGCACAAAATTATTGTTTTCTACTACATGTCACCCACAAATCGATGGGCAAACCGAAGTAGTCAATAGGACTATGATCCAATTGTTGCGCACAATAAAAATTTAAAGAGTTGGGAATAATGCTTACATTTCGTTGAGTTTGCATACAATAGAGCTATACATCCTACTACTTCTTGTTCACCGTTTAAAATTATTTATAGTTTTAATCCACTAACACCATTGGATTTAATTCATTTACCTATGAATGAACGTGGAATATTAGATGGGAAAAGGAAGGCCGAGATGATGAAGTCACTCCATGAGAATGTAAGATTGCAAATTGAAGACAAAAATAAGTATTATACGTCACAAGCTAATAAGGGCCAGAAGAACATGTCATTTGAACATGGTGATTATGTTTGGGTACATTTAAGAAATGAGCACTTTCTAGAGCAAAGGAAATCAAAAGTTGCAGCGACGGGGAGATGGACCATTTCAAGTTCTCGAGAAAATCAATGATAATGCATACATGCTGGATCTTCCTAGTGAGTATAATATTTTGACTACTTTTAATGTATATGATCTCTCTCTTTTTGATATGGGTACAATTCAAGGATGAATCCTTATAAAAATGGAGGGGATGATGTGAGCATGGAGTCGAGCACATCGAAGTCAAGCTCGAGAAAGGATCCGTTGATTATCGAAAAAGGTCCGATGACATTGTCGAGAGCAAAGAGCAGATGGGATTCCTTGTTCAAGTTACGGTGAACGAAATGTTGAAGTTAACAAGTCAAGGAACAAGTTTCATGTTCAGCTCGGAAGAAGAAACGAAATGAATCAACTTGGTTCAAGCAACGGACGAGAAAGTCGTGCTGGGAAGCTATGCGACTGCATAGCATAACAGGAATTCGGTTGCAGGCCTCTATACAGTGAACATAGTGGGGGCTAAAGATTGGTCTATGCGGCCGCATTAGATACACTTATGTGGCCGCATAGTTGTACCTAGGTCACGAATTTTTTCAAAATTGCGTAATCTTCTATTATGTTAAAATTATATATTTTTTTTATATCTTTTGCAATCTTTTAGATTTTATTTCCATCTAGATTAGGGTTTACATGGGTTCCCTATAAATAGAACCTATTATTTTATTGTAACACACATTTATTATTGAGATTATTGATAGGAAAATTTGCTTTCGACTTCTTATTCTTCGTTGGACAAATCACGAACTATTCAAAATTCTTTTTGTAGCGTTCTAATCAATCGGTGTGCTTCTCAAATATTCAATCAAAAATGTCAATATATTGATTACGTATTGTTGGTTAAAGATTTATAGAGAGGTAATTTGCTTTTGAATTCTCGTACTTCGTTAGACAAATCTCTAACTAATCAAGATTCTTCTTGTGACGTTCAAATCAGCCGGGTGAGATTCTCAAATATTCAATCAAAAGGTTCAACATATTATTTGCGTATTATTGGTTATTTTTATTCGTTATTTTCAAATCAAATTCAAAACTTTGATTATTTTGACTTTCTTGGGTTCGATTTCAATCTAATCGTAGGTTTCGTAGTTCTTCGCTACATTGGTTCACATAACTTGTGCAACCATTCGTTATTGTTATGATAAGTCTTTTTTGAAAACTTATCATGACATTAACAATGGTGAAGAAATTCAAATGGAAAATGAAGGAAGATCAAAAGTGATTAGCAAAGGCAATGTGAAACTCATCTTCACTTTGGGAATGGAGATTACTTTGACTAATGTCCTTCATGTACCAGAAATGAATAGGAACTTAGAAAGTGGAGTTTTGTTGGAAAAACCTTGAATTAAAACTGTATTTGAGTCCGAAAAACCTATACTAACCCATAATGGGTATTTTGTTGGAAATGACTATTCTAATGATGGAATGGTCAAGCTATGTACTATTGATGACAATTTCAATAAAAACAAATCATTTAGTTATGTTGTTGACTTTTTTAATTTATGGCATGGTAGATTATCACATATAGGAATTAGTACCATGAAAAGAATGATTAAATGTGGTTTGATACAATTTGACATCAATAACTTTAAAAAATGTGAAACTTGTATTAAATCTAAAATGATTAAAAACCCATTTTATAGTGTAATAAGATCAACATGTTTACTTTAACTTATTCATTCTGATATATGTTAATTGAATGTCATGCTAACTAGATGTGGTAATAAATGTTTTATTACATTTATTGATAATTGCTCAAGATATACATATGTGTATTCGTTAAAACATAAAGATGAAGCTTTTAGTGATTCTAAGACTTTCAAAACTAAAGTTGAAAATCAATTAGGAGTAAAACTTAAAAATTTAAAAAGTGATAGAGGTGGAGAATACTTCTCCAATGAATTCAATTTATTTTGTGGACAAAATGGTGTAATACATAAATGCTCTGCACCACGAACATCTAAACAAAATGGTTTAGTTGAAAAAAAGAATAGGACATTCTTAGAGATGATAAATGTCATGTTATTTGAAATTTGGAATACCATATAACTTATGAGGTGAAGCCTTACTTAGTGCTTTTCATATAGTAAATAGGATTCTTTTGAAGAAGAATAAAGTTTCTCCATATGAAATTTTGAAAGGTAGGAAATCAAATGTCAATTATTTTAAAGTGTAGGGTGTCTGCCTTACTATAGGAATATGGATCCTAAGAAAACTAAATTAGGTCCTAGAGGCATTAAATATGTCTTTGTGGGATATTATTTAAATAACAAGGCCTATAGGTTATTAAACCTAGAAACAAATGTTATAATAGAATCAAGTGATGTGGAGTTCTTTGAGAATGTATTGGTAACAAAAAATTTTCAAAATAAAACTTATGTAGACATTCCAACTTATAAAGAATGACAAGAAAATACATCTACAAGAGATGTTGAAAGTTAACCTCGAAGAAGTAAGAGAGTTAGAAAAGAAAAAGGTTTAGGATATGATGAATTGGATTCCCAACTTATTTCATTTTACATAGTAGAGGGAGATAGGAAGGATGTTCCAAGAATAATTCCTTTTGTTATTCAAGTTGAAAGTGATCCTAAAACCTATAAGGAATCAATGACTTCTAGAGATTGCATATTTTGGAAAGAAGTAATAAATAATGAGATGGATTCTATTATTTCAAACAACACTTGGAAAATAGTTGATTTA
>CAIGRB010138463.1:0-11447 GCA_903798255.1 Fraxinus quadrangulata
GTAGGATTTATGTATTGTTCTCAAAGTAAATACAATTGAGCCACGTTTGAACTATTTTTTAAAAATTCAATTTTTTTATTTTTGAATTTAGCCCATGTTAGTCCTTCATTATTTCAATTTTTTTAAAGACATTTTAATCACACATTTATACAATAAAATATTTTGCGTATAAATTCAATTTTTTTTTCCACATTTTAACCACACATTTTATAAAAAAATCACTATTCTAAAACTCATTTTCCCTAGAAAACTTGGTTACCAAATAGAGGATTATTTTCAATTATACATTGTTTCGATAAAATAATTTTACACGTAAATTTAAAATTTTATTATATTTTTTAATCACATATCCATAAAAAATGTTCAATATTATAAAACTTATATCTCGAGCTCAAATGAGGACTTGGTGTGATGTTGACAAAGGAAAAAATTAGGGTCCGTTTGATTACAATGATGGAATTTGGATGGAAAGAAAAATGAATTCAGGGAATTGAATTGCCTAAAATTTATTTTACTAAAAATTGTCAATTAATTGTGTTTGATTGATATAATTTTTCATTTGAAAAATGTTAAAATTTTGGATATTTTGGTGTTCATTTGACTTTGTTTTTCATGAAAATTATCTAATCAAGGGAAAATTTTTTTACAATTATCTATAGAATTTGTTTTCATTGAAAAAAAAAATTTGGAAAAACTCAATTCCCACTAAAGTGGTGGAAAAACCAATTCCTCAAAAATAAGGAAAAGTCAATCACTTGGTTTCATTAGAAAACCAATTCCACATAATATTTTACCTATCAAACATGGAAAAAAGTGAAAAATTGGAAAACATATTCCAACTTCCATAAAAATGACACCTATCAAACATGATCTTAGTTACAAGGAAAAAAGTGGCTATTTCAAGAAAAAATGAATTATATTCAGTGTACATTTCAAGTGTCATATTTTGGTGTATATTGTGTGTAAATTTAAAAAATATTGAACGAAAAAATATATTATTTTTAAAATTTGTCAAATCATATACCGATACGTAAAATAAAATCAACAATAATGTAAAACAAAATGTGAATATAGCATGAATGAAAAAAAATTTGCTTAAAAGCAATAAATCTCTCAGTCTATTGGACAATGCACTGTGAGTGAGATAAGCTATGTAACATCAACCACACACGTTGACGGCACTTATCCTTTCTCCCTGGAAATTGGAGTAGAAATAATTATTTTTTCACTTCTATTTTTTGGAGGCGAAAAATGCTTTTGCTTTCTCACTTGGGTCATTGAATTCTTGAGGGCTCAGTAACAGTAGCAGAAGAAGAAATGGCACCCAATGTTCATACCTTTGAGGAGGTGGCCATGCACAATAAGAAAGAAGATTGCTGGCTTATCATCTCTGGCAAGGTCAACTTATTTTCTCTTTGCTTATTCACTTATTTTTGCGGAATATGACTCCTTTTTTTTTTTTGAAGTATCTTGATGTATGTTTTCGTTGGAGTATGCAATAATGTTTTTCCCGTGAATATAAGTTGGATTGGGAGTCCGATTCGGAGTAAACAATGAATGGAATAGGATATTTGAACTATAGTTTTAGAGATAAGTCACTTGTAAGTTTTAAGCAACTTTTTCCTGCCAAAAATATGTTTTGAGGATTTTTAAAAGTTATTTTTTCTTTTATGCTTACTTTTTTAAGCTTAGGGCATCTCTAACCCATTCTCCATTCCACCAAATTTCACCATTTTGCACCAAAAAGTTGGTGCATTCACTCTCCAACCCAACACCATAATTTGTAGCATTTTGGTTCAAAATAATGCAAATGAATAATGTTGCACCAAAGAAAATGGTTAGTTTCCTTTTTGCCCTTCTTTTCCATTTTGTGCCAAAAATTTTTTAAGGGTATTTTGTGTACATTTGTTGTTTTACAATAAATTTTAATTCTTAATTTAAATGTATCATTATTATGTGCATTTGTAATAAATTTTAGGGAAATTTGCAGCAGAGGTATCAAACATTTCCTATTTTTGCAGATTTTGTCCAAACCTTTGTTTTGTGACAATCATGGTACCAAACCTTTAAAAAATCGTAGTCGGAGTACAAATTGATAGAAACCGTTAGTTTGATTGTTAGTTGACCAAAGATTAAAAATCTAACCAATTGTTGACTAATTTTTAGAGGGCAAAATAGTAATTTTACATTTTTTCATATAAAAATGCTAAAATAAAATAATTAAATCAAAAATCGAAAAACCCTATTATCTTCTCCAACTACCCCCCCAACCCACCCAACCAACCCAAAACCAAAACTGTCGGCACCATCACAGTCGCCTCCGCCACCGTTCTTCAGCTACCATTCTACACCTTTCGTTTTTGAAAATATCCCATCATATACGTACACTCGTTCCCATCTATGCATACAATGCACTCTGCGTCATCCTCTAAACCCTAATTTATTTCTCCCCAAATGTCTTCAGTGATTCCAACACGCAAGGTGAGGACTTCGATTATCCAGAATTCCAAGAGCTCTCGCGGCCCATTCGATCCCCCTCTGTATGGTCTACTCCCTCCGATTCGGTTGCTGTTTCTGAGACCAACGATTCCCCGTTGTCATCTGATGCCTTACCCTAAACTAAAGTCCGCAGCGACGGAGTTGGTACGAGTAGTAATAATAATAATTATGTTAGTAGGTGTGGTGGAGGCCTTGGCAGCAGGGATGAGTAAGCTGAATTTCGAGGAGACTGGTGATGATGATAAGTTTAAGTATGGCCGTGATTTAGGTTCCATTTTTGGGTGTCGAACGTGATTTTCTTCATTTGTGATTTACGAAGGTAGTGGGCGGCGGCGGCGGTGGTGGGAGAAGGCGGTGGTGGTGGTGCAAGCAGTGTGCCGGTGGTGGTGCCGGCAACGTGCCAGCACTGTTGATGCTGGGCAGGAAGGAGAAACTGATTGCAATTTTCCCTTTTTTATTTTATTTTATTTTTAAATTTAT
The DNA here is from genome assembly GCA_903798255.1 of Fraxinus quadrangulata. NCBI lineage: Eukaryota > Viridiplantae > Streptophyta > Magnoliopsida > Lamiales > Oleaceae > Fraxinus > Fraxinus quadrangulata. The sequence goes on from CAIGRB010138463.1 coordinate 2,980, forward strand.
TTAATGAAAAAATTGTCAAGTTACAATTTTACCCCTCCTAATTTTGTCAAAATTGNAATTGGTCAAAATCTACTATTCTTTGTTAACTAACGGTCAAACTAACAGTTTCTGTCAATTTGAACTCTGGCTGCGATTTTTTTTAAAGGTTTGATATTGTAGGTGGCACAAAACAAAGATTTGGACAAAGTCTGGGAAAATTGAAAAAGTTTGGTACTACAATTTTCCCTAAATTTTAATCATGTAATCAATAATAATTAAGGAATGAAGGAAAAGAAAAATATTCAAGAAGATTTAAAATGTAGCAAACACGATTATTTAAAATTAAGACGAAAACCATCAGTTTCAAGAATTCCTTGTTCATTATAGAGGTGTATTAATTGATCATTTGTGGTATAAATATACGAATTCCGAGAATTAAATGATAACACTAGTTTGACTTTTTAATATCATGATATTGGATTCAAAACGTATTGAACTTTTTTTAATATTATGATTTAATATTTTCTTAGTTGTGGTATTTGTATTAATTGTAATACATTTTTCTTTATTCATTAATGAATTCAATATTTTCGTTAATTAAATGAAATTTTTTATTTAGTAATTTATGTAGTAATAAAATAAATAAATAATTTTTTAGATAAATATATAAATTGTTAAGAATGAAAAAATGATGAAAACACTGTTCATTTGGTGCAAATTTTAGTGTATTAGGTTGTAGATGATTTTCAGTTTGGTGCAAAATTTGATACAAAACTTATCTTAAATTTTTGTGCACTGTTGGAGATGGCCTTATTTCTTTCGGTATACAAGTCCATCCATTGATTGATTCCTTCACTAATAGTGAGTTAGATGGTTAAAAGGTTTTGATATGCCGTACAGACCAAAGCAATAAATGAAAATGTTACAAATCTTTGGCAAAAGCCAATCAACAAATTTTTTGAAAATGGAAAGATGCAAAGCTTTACCTCAAACAAATCGGCTGATTAGACACGTTACTAATTTTGTGAAAGATTTGCAACTTTTCATTTATTGATCTAGTTCATACTTACACAGGGTGAACCCATAGCAATATGTGCTGATGCTTTTGAGAATTTATTTGAAGAGCGATTATAGCTTTATTTCTTTCACTATTAGTAACTAATCGGTGAAGTATATACTAAAGAGAGAACCGTGAAATCCAACTATGAGTTATAACATTGTAGATACTGGATAGACTAAAGCTTGATCAGAGCAATGAGGTTTCCAACACAAAGATTACTTAATCTTAGGAATTTATGGTGAGAATGGTGCTTTCTTTTCAACCATGAAAGAATTGACTAAGAATTCTCCAATTGGAGAATGGACTTTCCAAAATCCAAATGGGTTTGAGAGGGTTTTTTTTTTCTATATAAGATAAGGTGGTGGCTTCAGAGACTTGTTCCTGTAACACTAGGGTCAATATCTCTGCAAAGTGGTGTCATTTATAGATCCCTTTGTGCTTACCTAATATGGCAAATATTGTTCCGTTAGCAGTATGTTAACAAAATTATCAGTCTGTTGAAAACGAAGATGATATCAGATTCCTCTTATACCACTTTGTTGTTAAAAATAAGATATTTTAGCCACAGGATGAAGAAAAGATCTCAAAGACACAAGAATAATGTAATTTGCGGAGTAAATGAGATTTTATTATAATATGGAGAAAGAATATAAAAATTTGTATTTATGATTTGTCTAACTTAATCTAAATCATAATGAAGAGCCAACTATATATAGGGAACAAATAGGGGACCTCTAAACCCTAATAGTAGAGTTGTAATTGAAATAAAATACAAAAAACTCGTTAAAATGCAAAATATGGCTTGGTCCGGAAACACCGCCGCTTGAATGGGCAACTAGCACCAGGCTAGTGTCGCCCTGGTGCTAGGCTAGCGCCGATAGGCACCAACTTCTCTGCTCTTGGAGTTCGAGCGCCTAACTAGACTCAGGTTAGCAAAAATGCGGGCGAGAAAACCCTTCGTTCCATACTTTCAACATCTTCAAGTGCAACATAAATTCCAACGCCCAATAGGGCTTTCAAATAGAATTTCAATTAGAATTTGTTAAGTAAATTTGAATAGGATTCCATAATAGTATTCCAAATAAAATTCTTATTAACATGCACTTTATTTATAATTTTCAATTATTTTCAACAAAGACACAAATTTTAACAATCTCCACGTTGACACGAATTTTAATGCAATGAGTAAACTTTAAAAATTCTCCACCTTGAGGCAAATTCCACTGCAAGAAATAAACTCGAATTCTTCAATGAAAAACACAAACGAAATTCTCCATAAAAAAAATTCAACTATATCTCCATCTCTGCTACTTTAACTAGGGGCAAAAGTGATTTAATGACTACTAAACAATTGTATTAACAGAATCAAAACTGAATGCATCAAAAGAAGGATTTTGACTCGAATCAACATTTTTAACAACATTCAAACCATCAACTAAATCAGTAGAATTGTACCTATGTGGAGCTCTGTGGCCCAAAATAGGTATGTTACTAACTATACAATGATACCTTCGATGATAGTGGCATGGTGGATTTATCCATAATTTTTAAATTCAACTGTGGTGTATTCTTCAAAAAATATCTTAAACTAGACTCCAACAGTACAAAATCAACTCCAAATCCACCTGAGTTCTTAAAATATGCTGATTGTTCAAAGATTCTGTATAACACTGTAAGATATATAAATGGAACTTTCTATGTCCTTTTATCAAAACACGGGTTCCTTTACTAACCTTTAGGGCTCTACCTTTAACAGTGCACTTGTTTCCTTTCGAATCAAGAGTATTTATGGAGATAAAATCTCTTTAGATCTGGAATTTGTCTCACTGCATCGAGTTTTCTAACCGTCCCATCGGCATCTTTATTCTGACCCGACCATACAAGCTATTCCGACAAGGTATATTATTACCGATTATCACAACACCTTTTAAAACATCTTTATATGTTAAAAACAAATCTTGATTGGGACACACATGAAAAGTGCAAGCTGCATTAAGAATCCAGCTTTGTCAAGTTTGGAGTTGTAGTCAGACATAAGTATAAGCTTTCTATCACTGTTAGGATTTTCTACAATACTTGCTTTCCCTGAAGTTTCTGATTGTTCATTTGCAGTCAACTTTGCTTTATTCTGCAACGTATAACAATCGTTTATCAAGTGCTACCTTTTTTTTGTAATAATTACTAAACTTGAAGTTAGATTTTGACTCGCTCCTTGCAAGATCACCATCAATAATGAGGTAATTTCTATGAACCTCAGATGCAACAAGATGCTTTATTTTTCTTCTAAATATAGAGCACCATAGACTTCTTTGTTGGTGAGAGTATCACGATTATATAAAATCGTGCCTCTAAAAGATATGAATGATGCAAGCAATGAACGCAATAAAATCAATCACAAATCTTCTTCATCATATTTAACCTCCAAGATCTCCAAATCAGCGACGATTTCCTTAAAGGTAGCTAGGTGATCCTCAATAGATGTACCTTCTATCATATGATGAGAATGTAGATGTTGCTTCAAATGCAATTTGCTAGTAAGACCGTTCGTCATGCATAATTGTCTAATTTTAATCATATGCAGTGACTTAACTTTTCCTTCAAAACGTTCTGAAAAATATTATTTGAAAAATGAAGATGTATTTGAGATATGGCATTTTAATCCCTCCGTTTCTCCTCCGAAATTCAAGTTGTAGGCATTTTGTTAAATCTTGATGTGTCGTCCAAATCTATTTGAGCGAGTATTGCTCACATCTTTACCTGCCACAAAGAGAATCTTGTATTGCAATATAATAGTTTGTTTTTATAATTTGTCTAACTTAATATAAATCATAGCGAAGAGCCAACTATATATAGAGAACAAATAAGGAACGTTCAAATCCTAATAGTAGAGTTGTAGCTAGAGTAGAACGAAGGAAAGCTCGTCAAAACGCGAAAATGGGCTTGGGGCCAAAATACCACCTCTTGAGAGGGCAACTAGCGCCAAGCTAGCGGCGCCCTGGTGCTGGCGCTGGTGTCAGCTTCTCTGCTTTTGGCGCTCGAGCATTGAAGTTAGTGAAAATGCTTCTAGAAAACCCTCCGTTCTATAATTTCAACATCAACTTTTGGCGCTCGAGCATTGAAGTTAGTGAAAATGCTTCTAGAAAACCTTCCGTTCTATAATTTCAACATCTTCAAGTTCAACACAAATTTCAACTTTCAATAGGGCTTTCAAATAGAATTTCAACTAGAATTTACTAAGTAAACTTGATAGGATTCCATAATAGCATTCCAAATAAAATTCCTCTTAACTTACACTTTAATTAGAATTCTCAATTATCTTCAACAAAGAATTCGGATTACACCCGAATTCTAACACAGTCCATGGTGCCTCATAGTGTTAAACATTTACCATTCTCTTCGAATTCTTCAAGAAATGTGCATTTCCATTACGAACTGATGAGCTGTTATTTTTCATGTGGTTTTCGTTTAGGGAGCAGAAGGGGATTTATAGATAGACTCAAAGTTTATGCTTCTCTAAATTGACAAAAAGATTTCAGTACCCTCAATGAATGATACACCCAGCGCATTCTTTTGAGGGCCTAAATTTTAATGGTGTTAGTGCCACTTAAGGTTTTGTTTCACTAAATAATCCGTCAGATTAAAGCAAAATTCCATGGGATTTACTAGCCGAGCATCTTAGGTTGCACTCATTTAAGACAAATAGTAGTAGTTTTTAACAGGGTTTTAACACATTCAAATAATACTAGAGTGGTATCAATCAAGTCTAGACAAAGTGGAGTTAAAATCACATGAAATTTGGTCATTGGGAATTAGTTGATTAATACAAATATGGTTCTTGAGGATCCATATGCCCCAAATAAGAATTTGGCTAGGCTTTAGTTAAGTTGCTTTCAGAATTATTTTATTCTTCCGTTTCTATGCTTGGGGGATTGAGATCTTTAAAATATGGGTTGGATTTTATCTAGAATTCTAAATACACAGAAATTTTTTATGTTCCTTCTTTTTAAGTTTGCTCGTAAACGCGAGGCATCAAGAAGATTTGATGTGAAGTCTAATGGTATAAATTGGACTGTGTGGAGCATAATCACGAATTATTCAGGGGCATTTTTGGATAGTACACATGTTAATGCTCATCCTAGTATCCTATCATTTATAGAAGGTTTTCAAGAAGGGGGGAGGGTTGACAAGATATAGTTGTGTGAAAAACTTTGTAATCTCCTCCGTTATGGTGAAAAATCTGCACAGATAAGTTGATGTAACTCCCCCTTTGACATGAACCATTATATATCTGTGTTTATGGTTTTGATTTGTCTATTTGTGCACTTGAAGTTATCATTTTTTTTTTTTCTGTGAAGCTATTTAAATAATTACAGTTGCCGAAGGTTTGATCTTGCAAAGATAATTTCACATCTAGACCCTTCTGAAATTCAAGCTTTCTCACATACAGTAGGTTCGGCCCATCCTGTCTTGACTGAATCTGTTCCTGGGAGAACAAATAAACGTAATGAAAGAATAAAGAAACCTTCCTCTATCCAGCCATTTGATTTCAAGCCGATAAGATGTGAAAAGTGTGTTTATCTCTAAGAGAACAGAAATAGAAAGAAGGGATGTCATAATTGAAGTTTATGCACACATTTTAACTAAATGGAAACATGGTAATGTGGGAATGCATTTATTTAGGAGATTCCAATCATGCTATTATTATATTCACAATTAAACTTCATGCCTCCTTTTGTTAACATTGCATTAGGTCTACAATGTGACACCATTTCTCGAAGAGCATCCCGGGGGTGATGAAGTGCTGCTGACATCAACAGGTAAGAGCTTATTCTAGGTTAACTAATCTTAATGTTCCCTCTAACAGAACTTAGTTGCTTAATTCGTCAACACTACTATTTATCCGATAAAATGTGGGAGTTTATTTAGTAATTGGATTTTCTAGAGTTTTAAGCACCCCTTGGTGTGAACAAAAAGGGTAGATATTAGTATCTTTGGTTTCCTATTTAGGATTATAATAAGTGCTTATTTGCATTTTTTTTTTAAGTGATTATAAGCTGTCTATGATGTACCGACACGGACACGTGTGTCGACGCTCAATTTTTTAAAAAAAGTACAAATACGACACGTCATTGACACGTATAAATTCTTAAAAATTCTTCATTTATATAGTATAAATTTAGTTTTATACTTGTTATTAATTTTTCTTGTTAAAATTTTTTAAACATGAATACCTGTTTGTTACTTGCTAGTAATTTAGAATTAACAATATATAATATTTCTAATATAAAAAGAAAAATAATTATGGTAGAGTGTCCGATAAGTGTCGGTATCGACTCGTGTCTGACACGGATATGCTACTCTAATTGAAGTGTCCGTGCTATAGAGATTATTCCTTTCAGTAATAAGGGGATCTCAATCAGTCAAGATGCCCTGCTCATTTCAGCTTGGACTTATGATTAGCAAACCATTTTTCACCATAACAATGTTCAGTTTACCGCTTGGCAGATTCACTGTCACAGCCACGAAACACCGCGGAAGGGAAAGAGCTCAGAAGAAGTTCTAGTAATACATTATCAATGTCCTTCATAGGAGGTTAATTGATTGATTTAAGTTCTGAAATTCATTCTCGTGCTCTTCAACACTCTGATCATTTAGTATTTTTTATAATTATTTTAAATAAAGAAGCCTCATTTATTGTAGTTCATCTGTTACCCTTTTTCTATTTCTTTTCCAAGAAGCAGTATTTTACCCACCATGCTACTATAACAATGTACAAGAAATGATTCACTATGTACATCATTAATATCTTCAAGAATTAAAACTCGCCTTGTCAGGTTCTAAACGTCTAAGCATCAAATGGGTTCTCAAAATTATATGGTGAAGGCAACAGAATGCTGACATTCCTCAAAACACATGCCAATTGAACAATAATCACCACAATCAGTAATACAAGGAAAAATTTGATACATAAACAAGTAAAAAAGTGTACAAACCAGAGACGAAGGGGACTGAAGAATGGAGAGAGATCGGCCACAGGCGTCAATGTGGAGTTGAAGAGAGGATTGGGCGACAAAGGCGTTGTTCTTGGACAGAAGGGGCTGTTGAATTCCCCACAGAAGCATAATCTCCTCCGCTACAGAATCTTCAGAATCATTACAACTATTTATCACTCTCAATTTCCCTTTATATGAACCCAGCTCCACCACTACGTTATGCTCCTCCTCTTCTACTGCTTTTTCAGCCATGGCTCTCGCGGAGTAAATCTAATGCTAATTATGGGTTACTTTAACTTTATGGGAGGATTAAAAACTCACCCAACCTACTTGCCAATTCGAAACCGAACGGAAGAAGAAAATATGAGTTGATACAATTCCAATTTAAAATTAGGGCAGACAAATGTCTTGTCTAGCCTCATTTAGATTCGAATCGAACTGGAATTTGGAGAGAACCGATGCTCTGGTCTCCGGACTTTTTATTTTATTTTATATTTTTAAAATTTAAATTGTATTTAGCCACTATTTGGTGATTATTAAAATCAAATTTTTAGTAAATTTCGATAAAAATTGATGAATTGCGCGATTGAAAAGTTGTGAATTTTATAAAATATGTGATTAGTTTTAATTATTGATTTAAACTTAAATTAAAATTTGAATTTATATCAAACAAGGACTTAGTGCCTATTTGCTCCAGATTTTTTCTCCATTTTGAGCAGAATTCTAGCTGTTGAGCACAAATAATAATGTACCATGTAAGTTGGTGGGATCCATTAAACTGCTATAATCTTGCTGAAAATCTGTAACAAACAGGTGCTTAATATAGTTCATATTTGAGTTCCACATTTTTAAGATTAGGTTTTGTAAAAATAATAGTTTTAGAGAATTAGTGGTTAAAAAGTGAAAAATTTAAAATTTATGTATAATTATTAAAAAAAATGTGTAGCTGAAAATACGGATAAAAAAAATAAATTTTAAATAATAAACTCAAACTAGGGCATAATGAATGGATGGGAATGACCATATCTCGAGTCACAATTTCATTCCTAACTCGAATAGAGGGTTGGACCTCACCATGTCAAAAACAAGGAATTTAAAGGAAGCGAATTTTTGGATTTAAAGTTTAGGCCCGTTTGATGACCATTATTTAGTAAAAACAAATTTTTGTATAGTAAATTTTTTAAGAATATTTGGTTTAAATGTAAGGAAAAATTTTGAATTTACGTATAAAATATTTTATTTTATAAATATATGGTTAAAAATAGTTATGTCAACGAGCCGAAATTCAAAGCTCGGGCTCGGCTCGAGTAAAACAAGTCCGAACTTTTTTGGGCGCCCAAGCCGAGCCAAAAAAATGAGGCTCGGCCAGAGTTTTCGGCTCGAGCCTTAATGGGCTAAGCCGGCTCTTTTTTTTTTTTTTTAATTCATTATAAATC
>CAIGRB010138498.1:8268-28471 GCA_903798255.1 Fraxinus quadrangulata
CCAAAAGCATTCCACAACTTGTGAAACCGATCTCACCAATTCAGCCCTGCCAGCATAAGATAGTGAAGATCTTGTCCAGGAATGCATGTAAGCGGCAAATTTGTCCAAAAAAGGAGCATAGTTGCTGACTTTCAATTTTTCTGCAACTAATGAAATTCCCAAATATCTGAAAGGTATGGAACCTTTTGACATGTTTACTAACTCTTGGATGTCATCCAAGTCTTGGCCATGAATTCCAATAGTGAATATGTTGGATTTATTCGCACTCATTCGAAATCCCGAACAATCTCCAAAATTGGTCCAACAATCTATCATTATGTGCATCGAAATAATGTCTCATCTAGCAAACAACATCAAATCATCTGCGAAAGCCAAATATCTAAAGTGCAAATGCTGATGTACTGAGAAAAGTTAGCTCGAAAACGAATGTAGGTTTCAACACTCACTCTTCTTGTACCTCATTCTGAAATCAAATATTAAGTATGTTGTGATGTGAGCTTGAGAGGAAACGTAAGTGTTTTACTTTATTAACTCGCATAACCTATATGATTATATCCATGTTGCCATTGATGTTATCTCCAGTGTTTATTCAGTAAAGTAATGATTAAAATAAAAATCAAATCACAAGTATCAGAAATAAAATCAGTGTCCACACAATACAAACACCACACTCCGCACTTTATGGATTTTTTTTAAAAAAAAAATTGAGAGGAGAAAATTCCGGAGTGGAAAAAAAATAAAATAAAATTTTCACAATTGTTGACTTTGAATGTCGAAAAAAAAGGAGCACGGACACTGGTTTTCGCGGTGTGTGGATGGTGTCCAGAGTGTGTGGACATCAGGCACCTGGTGTCCGCGGTGTGTGGACACTAGGCACATGGTGTCCGCACACCATGCCCCTAGTGTCTGCACTCCATTCTGGAGTGGGAAAAAAATATTTCGCAATTGTTGACTTTGAATGTCGGCAAAAGAAAAAAAATGGTCCGCACACCACGGACATGAGAGGTGAAAATTCCGGAGTGTGGAAAAAAAAACAAAATTCTCACAATTGTTAACTAAAAGCACGCCTAGAAATTAAAATTGTCTTTAAATATATTATATGGTGCTGAATTAAATAGACAAATTTAGTCTTTCTGTTTGTTAATTTATTTCTTTTATACAAATTTTGTATGTCCTATCTAATTTTAGCATTTAAGATGCTAATATTACCTTAAAAATAATATAACCCGTGCATTGTACGGGGCAAAAACTAGTACACAGAAATGAGTGGATGGATGCTGAGATAATAATATACACACATACGCACGGAAAATGAAGAGGAGAAAGGATTGAATAGCTAATGATAAATATATATATATATATATATATATATATATATACACAAAAAACGGCTCTTGAAATGAGAAAAAAAGGATTAAATTCTTTTCTACATCTCTATTCAAAGAATCCGTTGATGTATTCAAATATAATTTCTTGTGTTTATTTTTACATTATAAATAACTAATTTTCATATTATGGCAAATAATGTAGTCGACTTGCGATCATTTATTCTTCTATTCAAGATTTATGTCATTTATTCATGCATGTGTTGGTTTTACTATGAGTTTAATGCATTGAATTAATTGATCACTAATTTGATAATTATGTGAGTCTCTTACGAATCGATATTTAAGTTTGAGATTTAGACCATATAGTAAATTTGGTATATTAGTATAATACATAGATATACGTATACTAATTATTGCGGTCATAATATAAATTATTAGAACTATTGTTTCGTTTAACTAAGGTTGATTCACATAAAGATATGTAATTAAATTAGTTAAATAGGTTCAATGAGAACTTGAGATATGTAAATTGAATACAATAGATGAATTCGATCGAACACTACATTAGGTTATGAATCTTGAATTAAAAATTACGGTGATCAATAGATAAAATTGTTATGCCTTGATATTTATCCCATATTTGAATAATCAATCAATTGTTGTTTGCAAACTTTTGATAATTTCAAGTAGTTAAAAGCAGTTTTAAAAAAATCACAACTATCATAATTCTTTACTTGTTTATATCAAATAAGAGTTAGAAAATTATATTAAGTCTTGAAGTATAGTCCTCGTGGAAATGATATCCGGCCTCAAAGGTCTACTATATTGCTTATTACGATATTGTATATTTGCGATATAAAAATCGCAACAATCCTACTATATTAGGGTGTATAATGCAATGTAATGCATATTGCTATTTAACCATATAGACCGTAAATTGATCTGAACTATTTGTTGTTGTGTTTGAAGGAAATAAGTTATGAAAAATAGGAGATTTTACTTATGAAATTGAAAGTTTTACAAATGAGTTGCTACAGCACACTCAATTCTCTATATTTTTTACAGAGATTTTTTACACTTTTCCTATCTTATCAGCACAAAGAAAATGGAGTAATCTAGTCCTAGGAATTTTCCCATTACAACAAGATAACAATTGTGCCGTCTTCATCTTTGTTTGCAGTTGTACATGTTTTTTATAATGTTTAAGACTTCTGCTTGCGGCTGATTTTCAAAGTTCTAGGTTGTATCTTTGAATATTAAACTTGAATATGTAAATTGAATTATAAATCTTATCCATTTGTCCCTTTTTTGAATCTTCCAAAGTTGTTGAAGTGTTCTAATTGAATTTGAATTATTTGAAGATTACAAATTAATTTAGAACTTTTAACATTTGTTCCCTCTTGTAGAGTTTTGGCACAATGATGTGGGCTCTAGATGAAATATGGGTTGAATCCATTTAAATGTTGTAATGGGCTGGATTGTTATGCATTTTTGGTGGACTACGTTCAGTTTGATTAAAAACGTGTTTCTATTTTAGCACTTTTGTTGGATGGTTTTACTTAGATCTGGACTGTGGAGAAGTAGCCAAGTGTCGTCCCAATACCCGTTGGATGGTGACCTTCTGGAGACTTCTCTTATACACTAGGGTTTGAGATATTCTTTGGACGATTGGTTTTCAGAACTCTCTCTACTCTCTCTCACGCCGTTCTCCTCTCTTGATCTCTGAAAGTGAACCTCCTGTAAAACGAGTGTAGTATAGCTTGAATACATCTCTTGAGTGACTTGTAGAGAGGCTAACTTGTATCCTTGTGTGGATTCAGTTGTCGTTTTATGAGGGTTTCATTATGTTGAAGAAATCTTGAGTGATTTCATCTGAGTGCCTTGGTGTAATTGTTGAATGAACTTTGATCATTGGTTTATATAGTGATATCTTCTTGTTGATGGAAGGTCAAAGGGGGATTAGGATTTATCTGAACTTCTTGCCTTAGGGTGAAAATCTCTCGTGTTCTTTACTGTTTTTTCTTTTGTTCTTGCACATTTCATTGTTATTAGTTGATTGTCTATACTAAAAGTATTATATCATCCTTACAGTGGTATCAGAGCACCAGGCTGTAATTCTTGGCTCTCGATCTGTGCAGACACTAACCTGTTCACTGGATTCGTCTTCTGCTCTTGCTTCTTAAAACCCTAATATAGGGTTTCTTGGTGAGTTCGTTCTGGTTTTACAATTAAGTGCACTAATCTATTGCTCATACCTTACAAAACATTTGCGGTTGGAAACTCTGCTTCGCAATTCCTTTGTCCAGAAACCATTTGAGTTGTCTGAAATCTGAGGGTTGTCTTGCCTTTTCGAGTCAAGAACCTCTATTCAAAAACCACTTATGTGTTCTACATTACTGTATATTGTAACTGTGGTAATCTCTGCTATATTTTTGTAAGTTGTTAAAATGGTTGTTAAATATCCTTACGTAAAATGGAATATGTGATTTACAATATAGTATATACATTATGCTGGGTATATAATTCATATTTCCTTGTCTCTTTTGTGATTAACATTTTGAATTATTATTGATTGTGTATATTCCTGGTATGCTCTGCCTGATCTGTATTCATTAGTTATACATTCAAACTATATACTATGCCTTCTTCCAAATTTGAATTGGAGGTTTTTAATGGCAAAGGAGACTTTAGTCTCTGGCGCCAGAAAATGAAAGCCCTTTTACTTCAACAAAAGTGTGCAAAGGCCCTTGATGAGTCATGGCCTACTAATATGGAATCCAGTAAAGCTACTGAGCAAGATGAAATTGCATGGAGTTTTATTTTTCTGCATTTATCTGATAATGTTCTTAGAGAAATAGGAGAGACAAAAACTGCTGCTGAATTATGGAAAAAACTGGAGGTCACTTACTTCAATAAAGCTATGCCTAATAAAGTTTACCTCCTAAAACAGTTTTTTTTGTTTTAAACTTGATCCCTCTCTTGACCTTGACACTAATATTGATAGATTCAATAGACTAACCCGTGACCTAGCCAACTGTGATGAGAAACTCTCAAGTGGATAGTTGGCTGTGGTCCTATTAAATTCAATAGGTGATAAATATAAAGATGTTAAAAATGCTATTGAATATGGAAGGGACACTCTAACTACTGAGGTTATCATTAATGCTCTAAGAACCAAGGAGTTAGAGTTAAAATCTGATAGGAAAGAATCTTCCAGTGGTCTGAACCTGAAGGTTAAACCCAAGTTTAACCCTAAAAACAATAATGTCAATAAGAGAGTAGGACACAAGAAGAAATTTTTTCAAAAAGACAAGGTGAAGGTAAAGGGTAAGAAATGTTTTTATTGTCAAGAGGAAGGTCACTTCATCAAAGACTGCCCTAAGAGATTAAGTGATAATAGATACAAGTCTAAAATTGATGGGGATGCTGCCTTAACTTGCAACAATAAATCANATCCTAATAAAGAATGGTTTGCTGATTTTGAAAATGTAAATGGAGGTCAAGTTTTAATGGGTAATCATATGGCATGTCAAGTTAAGGGCATAGAAACCATCACTTTAAGAGTAAAAGATGATAATCTGCTTGTCTTAGAAAAGATCAGATATGTTCCTGACCTTCAAAGAAATTTGATTTCTCTAAGTGTGTTAGATGACCTAGACTATGACATTATGATTAATACAGGTTACATTAAAATATTGAGGATTTCACATTTGATCGTGGAAGTTTCCAAGAGACATGGACTTTACATTTTACAAACTCAACACCTTTTTAACTTCACTTCAGCAGCACTTTCTGTTTCCAATAATATGTCACAAACATGGCACAAAAGATTGGATCATATTAGTGACAAAGACTCGCAGATTTTGAAAAAACAAGGTGCCTTTGGAAAGGATAACATTGAAAAACTCAGTTTTTGTGATCATTACATTCTAGGAAAACAAAATAGATTACATTTTTTGCCTGGAATGCATAAATCTGTGTCTATACTTGAATATTTTCATGCTGATCTGTGCTACCAGCCTCTGTGCCTACACATACTGGTTTCAAATATTTCCTATTGATTATTGATGATTTTTTTAGAAAAAATTGGATTTTTCTTTTGAAATCTAAATATGATACTTGTGTTACTTTTAAGGAATGGAAAAACTTGATTGAAAATCAAACTGATAAAAGGATTAAAGTATTTAGAACTGATAATGTCCTTTAATTTTACAATTATGAGTTTGATGAGTTGTGTAAATTGCATGGTATTTTGAGATACAGAATTGTAACACACACTCCACAGCAAAATGGCTTGGCTGAAAGGATGAATAGAACTTTGCTTGAAAAGGTTAGATGCATGCTATTAAGTTATGGTCTTCCCAAATTATTTTGGGATGAAGCTGTAAAAACTGCCAGCTATCTTATTAATAGAAGTCCTTCAAGTGCTATATCTTTTAAGACTCCTGAAGAAATGTGGAATGGTAAACCTGTTGACTTTAGAAATTTAAGAGTGTTTGGGTGTGCAGCGTTTGCGGATCAATCTGAAGGAAAATTAGATCCTAGGTCTCTTAAATGTGTATTCTTGGGTTATGGTGAAGGAGTAAAATGTTACAGACTATGGGTAAGGGAAACCAAAGGGTATAAAATCATTATAAGTATAAATGTGGTGTTTAATGAAGATGATTTACCTTGTTTAAAAACTGACAGAAGTCTTGAACCTTTAAATCAGACTGATAGCATTGAGAAAGAGACTGAAATTGAGGTGAAGCAAGTTGATGATTATATTCCATCACCTAATATTCAGACTGGAGAGGTAGAATTTGACATTGATGTTGACTTAGAGACAATAGGTGATTATCAACTAGCTCGGGATAGGCAAAGAAGACATGTTAGACCACTTGTGAGGTTTGATGATGAAGTATCTTTGCTTACTGTTCAAAGTTTTATTGATAATGATCATGTGTCTTATGAAGAGGCTATAAGTAGGAATGATTCCAACCATTGGCTTGAAGCAATGCAAGATGAGATGGAATCCCTTAAGAAGAATAAAACATGGGTGTTGACCAATAGACCTAAAAAGAATATGATTGTGGATTGTAAATGGATCTTTAAGATAAAAAGAGGGGAACAAAGTGAGAATAACATTAGATACAAAGCTAGACTAGTGGTTAAGGGTTTCACTCAAAAGGAGTGATATATTTTAATGAAATATTTTCCCTAGTTATAAAATTTACAGCTGTTAGAGTGATACTAGCTTTAGCAGCTCAGTTTAATTGGGAATTAGACCAATTGGATGTCAAAACTGCCTTCTTAAATGGAGATCTTGATGAAACTATTTACATAGAACAACCAAAAGGTTTTGAAATGAATAAAAAATCTGACCTTGTATGCCTTCTCAAGAAATCATTACATGGTTTAAAACAAGTTCCAAGACAATGGTACAAAAGATTTGATACTTTTGTACTTAGACTTGGTTTTAAAAGAAGTAATTTTGAAACTTGTCCTTATTGTAAAGGAAATGGTAGAGAAAATTCACTCTATCTTTTTCTTTATGTTGATGACATGCTTTTAGCTAGTCATAACAAAAAGGAAATAAAGTCTATTAAAAACAAATTGAAATCTGAATTTAAAATGAAGGACTCAGGTCCTGTTAGAAAAATTTTAGGTATTGAAATTGAAAGGAATAGAAAAGAAGGCATACTTAGTCTAAGTCAAAAATCCTATATATTGAAATTATTGGAAAAATATTCTATGAGTGATGCTAAAAGTGTGAGCTTACCTTTAGCAAATCACTTTAAACTTTCAAGTGATCAATCTCCCAAATCTGAAACTGACTTCAAAAGAATGGCAAAAGTGTCTTATTCTAGTGCAGTTGGGTCTGTCATGTATCTGATGGTTTGTTCTAGACCTGATTTGGTTCTCTATAAGTGTGTTGAGTAGATTTATGTCAAATCCTGGTGAAACTCATTGGGAAGCTATGAATGAATTTGGCTTTATTAAAGATGTTTTATTCTTTGATAGCCAATCTGCCATTTATTTGAGTAGAAATCCTATTTTACATAATAGATCTAAACATGTTGATGTGAAATTTCATTTCATTAGAGATGTTATCTCACAAGGTATTGTGAAACTTGAGAAAATATCTTCTCATTTTAATCCTGCTGATGTTGGAACTAAAGTATTGCCTTTAAATAAGTTTTTGGATTGTTTAAAGCTGCTTAACATTGACTTTTGCTTATTTGTGTATCAGGTAATAAGAGCAAATGATGCCATAATGGAGAAATCACTATAGATGAAACTTGGATCATTGTATCAAGATGGAGATTGTAGAGTTTTGGCACAATGATGTGGGCTCTAGATGAAATATGGGCTAAATCCATTTAAATGTTGTAATGGGCTGGACTGTTATGCATCCTTGGTGGACTACGTTCAGTTTGATTAAAAACGTGTTTCCATTTTAGCACTTTTGTTGGATGGTTTTACTTAGATCTGGACTGTGGAGAAGTAGCCAAGTGTCGCCCCAATACCCGTTGGATGGTGACCTTCTACAGACTTCTACTTATGCACTAGGGTTTGAGATATTCTTTGGACGGTTGGTTTTCATTCATATTCTTCAGTCTCTTACACCGTTCTCCTCTCTTAATCTCTGAAAGTGAACCTCCTATAAATCGAGTGTAGTATAGCTTGAATACATCTCTTGAGTGACTTGTAGAGAGGCTAACTTGTATCCTTGTGTGGATTCAGTTGTCGGTTTATGAGGGTTTCATTATATTGAAGAAATCTTGAGTGATTTTATCTGAGTGTCTTGGTGTAATTGTTGAACGGACTTTGATCATTGGTTTATATAGTGATATCTTCCTGTTGGTGGAAGCTTAAAAGGAGATTAGGATTTATCTGAACCTCTTGCCTTAGGGGAAAAATCTCTTGTGTTCTTTACTGTTTTTTCTTTTGTTCTTGCACATTTCATTGTTTTTAGTTGATTGTCTATACTAAGAGTGTTATATCATCCTTACACTTCTAGTGCTTGAAATCCTAAGCATGTGAACTTTCGTTCACGGAGGAGCAAGCACCATAATCACACCTAACCAACGAGCAAAACTCCACCAACTTTTCGATAGGAAATATGCAGAACTAGAGTAAAAATATTACGGAAGAAACAAAATTTTATGACCAGAAGATGGTGGGAATATGAAACTTTTGATATGCAATTTGGAAGGTGGTAGTACTTAATGTTGTCGCTTTCTTGGTCATTCTTCCTCCACATGCATTCACATTCACTCACTAAACAATCCTCTTATCTACATGCATTTACGTTCACTAGAAGGCAGGCAAGCACTCTCTCTCCCCCCTCATTTCTTGCCATAGTTCATGGCCATACAGTCTCATCCCAACATTGCTCTCTCTCTCTCTCTACGAGGTACGAAAATATCTGGATTTTGGTTTTGTTTTAATGATTCATTTACATTATTGTTTCTCGTACACTACAGCCACTACACTTTGAAGTTTTTCTTGATTTTTATTCTTCCAAAACCATGTTTCTTTTTAAGTTGGGGCCGTGATCTTATATTGGCATTTTTAATGTTGTGTTTTCTATTAGATTTTACATTTTATTTTTTAGAGCAGAGTGGGATATCACAATTAGAACGTTGGCTGCAGTTTAATTGGCTGATTTACTTTATGCAAAAGATCTCTATATCCAGTTAATGACTCAAGGAGCCCTTGGTGATTAGACTTCTAAAGCTTTAGATATTGAATTTGTCGAAGTCTGCATTTTGTATTAACTTTAAATTTATCTTACATAATTTTTGTCATTTTACGGGATACGGGATGAGAAGTGAAATTTCAAAGAAAATGAGATCTTCTTTATGGAGTAATAGAGGATAGAATGGAGATTGATGCGAAAACGTTAGAACAGAAAATCATAAACTAGTTGAAGGGCTACGAATGCACACTTAACTTTCAACTCAAGTGTCAGATTTATGTGAACGAGTACAATCCATAAGCATTTTTAGTTATCTATAGTTTTGCCAGGGTGACAAAACTTTTGAGGTCAAATTCCATCGTTTAGGGGTCTATTTAGCGATTTTTCTATTTTGAGTTAGTTTAATGGTATTTGATAATTTCGTCGTTTTGTAGTTTTTTTAGCTCTATTCGAATTTGTGTATCGAATTAGAGTTTCTCTTTCAAGCTTTAAATATATATGTTAAGGGTTTGAAAACTGTTTTTTGATAATAATATTTCAATTTTTCGTTATCTATTGATTAAAGTATTTCTCACGTCCGTTCAAATTTAATTCGAGTAATACTTGTTCGTATGTTTCAAACGAGACTCTTTTATTATTATTATTCACGTTTCGTCTTGCATTAGAGAAGATATTGTTTGAAATTTGTAACTGGAGTTTTTAGATGTTTAACTTCTTTATTATATATTAATTTCTTGTTTTCTTTGTTGAACAATGAGTTTTTATTTTTAAGCTCATGGCTTAACTTGGAAATTGTGTAGTGGTGTCAAACGGGCCGAGCAACTCGTAGGCAGCTTGACGAGCCTGAGCATGAGTTGAGTAGGTTGGCTCGTCCATGGGCAGCAGCTCATGGGCGAGCCAACGAGCTCACCCACGAGTTGAGCTCATCCAAGCGAAGGGTTTATCCTTTTTTTTTTAAATGTTTATCTTAAAAAAAATAAAATTTGACGAGCTCGCGAGCTAAAGCTAAGCTTGGCCACGAGCCACGAGCTCACAGACAGAGCCGAGCTTGACCCACGAGTAACGAGTCGAGCTTGTTATAAACGAGCCACAAGCTCGGCTCGTAACGAGTACAAGCCGAGCTCATGTGCATACGGGCAGAGCTGTGCCCCCTCTAGAACTATGAAATGAATGATATAGTTATTTGAATGCTTGGTATATAATACTTTAAATTTAACAAAGAGGTAAAATTAAATCTAAAAAAATGCTTTTATCACTATGACATACCGTTGCAATTAATAAGGTAATTGTATTTTAAAGTATTAACGACAAATAAAAGAATATTAATTTGAGTTCTTTTACAATTGTAATAATATATGGTAAAAGATAACAAAATGAATATACGTATTTACGACAACATATAAATGACAGTAACTTTCGTAGTAAAAGGGTATAAACAATGACTATTTGCGGTTACTAAACTGTCATATGACTTGATAACTAGTATCGTCTCCTCGACCAGCTCTCAACCGAATGACAAATGAGAAAGGTATCTCCGTGATAAATAGTAAAGACCATGTCTGAAAACCGTATTTAATGCATTTGTTACAATAGTTTTGTTGATGGTTGCTAAATCATCATGACGCTATCGTATATAATAGTTACGATGGTTTTTTTTGGTTATTTAAGATAGCAAAATGCCATCGTAGATACACATTTTCTTTGTGCTCATTATACTTATAAATTTATTTAAATCCAATCACTTCGTCCATTGTATTAGCTTGCCAAAACATGTATCATAACATCAAATAAATGAAATCCAGCAATCTAATTGAAACTAGAGCATAAATTCGGTGATACCAAATTTTTTTATAACATGAATAACTTTTATTAACTTGTGAAGCGATAATGTGTATAACAAAATAGGAGAATCACTTATCCACGTACTAGATTGGATCTCGGAGCTGTCGTTACTATCTCCTCTTATCGTTCCTGCATATAATTCTTTAAATTAAATTACACAAAATCCTTTGACTCGAAAGTCATTAATTTTAAATAAAATAGGTGGAGTTTACACAAGGATTAGTAGGATTTTATTTTCTTAGCCTATGTTTGGCAAATTTTTTTTATAAAAAGTTAAATTATTATTTTTATCTATATACTTATTTACCAATTATTTCGTAATTTAAACTATTTATGATCACTTCCTAAACAAACTTTAAAGTATAGAATTTGTTCAATTATTTTGTGAAGAAAGAGTTCAGGTCACAAAGTGTGCAATTAAGACCGCATTTGGTTATGATTAAAAAGATTTACTTTTAGAGTACACATAAGAATTAGTTTGATTTTATTTTCATAGCCAATGTTTGGCTAAGGTTTATAAACTCACAAATTTCTTTTTATTCATACATTTCATTTCATGAGTTCTAAAAGTACTATTCACTTTTTTTCTACTAATTCGATCTATTTACAATTTAAATGATTTATAAGCACTTCCCAACTAAATTTTAAGGTCCTGTTTGTTTGTGATTAAAATCAAATTTTAATTGAAGTAAAAGTGAAACAATTAGTCCACGTTTGGTACATATTAAAATTTTCATTCTTATTTTTCTACTAATTTTTAACCACACATTCCTCAATAAAATAACATTTTTCATCACATCAATAACTTTTCCTTCTTTTTTAACCACAAATTCTCCATCAATCTATTATTCCAGATTACATTTTTTCAAAATAATGTGGCTCAAACACACATTTAATATTAACCACATCTTTCATGGGTCCCGCAACTTTTCAACCACATATTTCAAAAATTTCAATAACAATATACTAAAAATCTAATTTTAATCCCTACCAAATATCCTCTAAAAGAAAAGAAGTTTTTCGTTTTTTTTTTTAATTCATATATTGTGAAGAATGATTACCGTTCATAAATTGAACATTGAAGACAGCGATTGGTTATGATTTACTNAACTATATCCTGAACCACCCATCAACAAAATAAAAAGAGTAAATGTACTTTTCTTTAATAATGGGCATCAAACATCTCTTAAAGAGATTTTCTGAATTTACATATGACATTATTTTATTAAAGAAAAAATAAACTGGAGGAAAATATATTTAAATAAGGGGAAGAAATATCTACTTCCACCGTCCGCCGCTATAAATATCCGCCTCCCACCAACTAATTTTCACCTCTCTTATTAGCCGACGCTTCTGGTTTCTCGGAAGTGGCCCTCTCTTGCTTGCACCTATACGTACAAATTGCTTTAGAGAGAGAGAGAGAGAGAGGGAGCATTTGTGGCCTCTAGTTATTGTTCTTAATCGACGCGGTAGGGCACAATTCTCTCCGCAAATCTTTTAATTTCTAAGGTTTTTTTTGGTAGTTTTCCAGATCTGAACATAAATCTCCATTTATGCATGCGAATTCTATGGAACAATCGCAGTAAAGAAATCTAGGGTTTCAGATCAGGATTTTTTAGGTCAATTTTTTATATGAATATCTTGTGCTTTATTTTGCGTTAGCGCTGTTAATTTTGGCTTAATTTTAGGTTTTGTAGTCTGTTTTTCTTTGCGACTAAAGATATGCTTGTTTGAAGAAAAATTTTCTGTTTTCGGTCAATGCTTAATATTCAACTATTGAGTCGGAATATATTTTCTCCTGTTTATGTTGCGATGTCTGTATGCATCGATGCATGTACGATTTTATAAGTGAATGAGCTATGGTTCTACTTAACATTTGTTTTAATGATTTTTGCCTTGGGTGAAACCTAAGATATCTGGGGGTGCTAGCATAAGGCAGATGCACTCAGCTTTCTTTCTGTTTTTTATTTTCTTTTGTGTAATGAAGCTATATATGTTCCATATGTGCTTTTTGGTCGGTCCCTAGTAGTAATTTGCTAGTTCAAGATCTCTTTTCATTCCTGCCATAAGTTTGATGATGTCTTCCATAGATATTATATACTGTTGTTTATTGAAACTACAGGAAAACTAAGAGGGTACCTTTGATATGGCTGCTACTGCAATGGCCCCTGCTACTGGCATTCGATATGGGCCAGAGGACTCCACCCTCCCAAAACCATGGAAAGGCCTGGTTGATGGTAAGACCGGATATCTTTATTACTGGAATCCAGAGACCAATGTTACTCAATATGAGAGGCCCGTTATCTCTTTGAATGCAAGCTCTGCTGTGCCTTACAAATCTTTGAGTTCATCAGTTCAAAAGTCTTCTCAAGGATGCCACACAGAGAATGATGACGATGGTAGATATAACAGAAATAGTGGGTCAATGAAGGTTGCTTCTGGGACAGGAAGTTATCAGGTGCTAATGCAACTATGTTTTAGACCTATTTTTTTTGAAGGAGAAATCTTCAGAACCTTGAACTTAGCTTTGATTGAATCCAAGTATTGGGTAATATCCATGTAAACCTAATTTACCCCGCGAATGTTTTTTGGTGGATCCATTGTCTGTCATGTTTGCTTAATGCTCTTGAGAAATATGCTTAAATTTCTAAAAGACATTTACTGCAGCTGCACAAGTTGAATTATATTCCATTCTTATTACATTTTTTTTAGAAACGAAAATTGAATGTTGATGATATTATTATGCTGATTTATTCATGCCTTCATTTTTGTGCATATTGTTGCATTAGTGTAAACTTCATAGGCCAAATCTCTCTTTCTGTTATGTTGACATCGGTGTTTAATGTTGGTAACTATTCCAGATTAAAATTAGAATATTCGTCTCTTAATGGTTCTGCTATTATGCATAGTCTACTGAATGGTTTATGAGATTTTTCTTGACATTCACTATAAAGGTCACATAGCTTTGCGACATATTCAGGAGTTCAATATGATTGTCTCTGTCCTGACAGTATTCTATTGTCAACAGTTAAAGAAGGTTAAAAAGTGTTGTTATTGACCAGTTGAAGAGATGATGAATCTCTGTTACCTTTGAAAGTGCATCAAACAAAATTTGGAAGATGTGTTCTAATGATGTTATTATTTGCTTTTCAGAGTGTTGGTCAGAGCCTAATATAATGAATTGAAGTTGGTACCATTAGTTTTTTAGTAACATGATGTTAATGAAGTACTTTTTGGTTTCCAAAAAGTAACACTACGAATATTTCTTGGCTCTCTCAATCTTCCCTTTACTAAATCTTATTTGGAGTTCTTTTGTACTTGAGATACTTAGAACTGTTTTTATGCACTTTACTAAAACTTATTTGGAGTTCTTATGTACTTGAGATACTTAGAACTGTTTTTATGCATAAAAATATTTGGCTGCGTGCTGGTACTTTTGGACTTGCGTAACATCTTTCTTCTGCATATCAGTTAATTTTTATTTTTTCCCCTTGTTCCTTTTTGATGAACTAACCAGTTAATTTTCCTTCTCTTGTACCAGAGTGCTAGAAGCAGATCAGACCATTTACATGATGATCTGATTGTGAAAGCAAGCTCTGGACTGAGTTCATTCGCTTCAAAAGTTGCGGGAAGTTGTTTATCTTCCGATTCTTATCGTCGTCGACATGACATAACTGTAACTGTAAGCATCTGTATTACTTGTGTTTGTAAACTTGGTACTAAGTTAATGTTTGTCTTAATTGAAGAGATAGTACTCTATCCACCTTAAGAACCAGTGTTTTCAATTATTTGGATCAACTTAAGCGCCTCATGTTGCAGCCAGCCTGAGAGATAGATATGTAGACATGTTTTCAAAATTGGTCAAATATGGCAATGTAAAAGGATCTGTTGACTCAAACCTAGTAATGGGTGATGTGAGTTTACATAGGACAGAGATCCAAACTTTGATAGCATTGACATTGTTTGGGAATAGTCTTGGTATGTATTGTCTCATCTGCCAATTGATATGTATCCTCCCATATAGCCTTCACTTGGAAAAATTTACAAATAATTTATGAATGGTCAAACTTCATTTTCAGCCATTCATTTCAATGGACCCACAAATATTCTCTACTTTTTCACCAATTATTTTTATCTAACTATAAACTGCCGAAGGAGGCATAATCATAGAATTAAAATGTTTTTGAATCCTTCAATCTAATGGCAAATATATCTTACATCTCCATTGTTGATGTTGGAAGCAGTTTTATGGATTCCAGTAATATACTACTTCAGTTGGTTTTTGTCAACCTAGGTTTAATTTGAAGCATTCAAAAGCAAAAGGTTGTTTTTGCCCAATTGATGTATTAGTTGCAGTAAGTTTGAGGTCAAAATCGTGGTAGTCATCTAGATTTGTGCTCTTTCTCCTGTTCTACAATACTTCTGTTTTATTTTTTTTTTGTACATGCTCCTTCATTAATTGATGTTCTTTATGGATTGCTACATCGATCTTATTTATGTATATTTTAACTGTTTTTCTGTACTTCAATTAACTAGGGAGATAATGTGCCCCAACCTCTCACTTCATTTGAAGATACTGGTTTTCCTTCAGAGATTCTTAGGGAGGTATGGACGTATTTTCATTCTTTTAAATTCTTGGATGGACAGAAACTTTGTAGGTGTAATAAACTGTGGGTCCCAATCCTTTTTTGCAACATTTGTTACTGATGGAGGTCCAATGTGGAGATTAAGAACTCATTCTTAGTATCCATTTGTACTTTTCATCTCAGGTGCGATGTTTGCTCCAAGGAGGAGCCAAATGTCGTACACTGTGCTGCCTTTGAATGGGCTTGCATGTATTTGCATTGTCCTTGTTGGTGGACAAAGTTTTCTGAAGGGCTTTCCGAATCATCCAACTTCGTGGCTGAGACTTCTGGTGGTAGTGATTCAGTCTGCCTTTTAGTCCAAAAAGAAGACGCGTCCTCCTACTAGCTTTCATCTGTAAGCAATGGCTGTCTACATTGTGGGATGATGCTTCTTCTTCCATTGGCTACTCGAATAAGTTTAAAAAAGTTGCCATTCAGAAATTTTAAAGTCAGTAACACTGCTCACAGGAGTTGTGGGTTGGTTTTTGTTTTTTCAGGTGTACAATGCTGGATTTTCTACTCCTACACCAATACAGGCACAGTCATGGCCAATTGCTCTACAAGGATCTGACGTAGTAGCCATTGCAAAAACAGGCTCTGGGAAAACTTTGGGTTACTTGATTCCTGGCTTTACTCACATAAAGCAACGACGCAATAATCCCAAATTAGGTCCAACAGTTTTAGTGTTGTCACCGACAAGGGAGTTGGCAACTCAGATACTAGATGAAGCTGTGAAGTTTGGAAAATCATCTAAGATATCTTGCACGGTATGGATTTAATGATGTTTGCTGCTTATATTGGGTAAAATAGAACAGTTATGTTTCTGTTATAAAGTTTCTTTACTTAGTGACCTTGCAGTATGTAACAAATGCACACATCTATAAACCCTCCAAAAAAAAAAGAGCACACCAAAGTCGTGTATGTTTTAATCTATTATTATGTGGGTGAATGAATTTTGTTACTGATTCTGGTTCTGATTTGTTGTTTAATCAAGTGTTTGTATGGAGGTGCACCAAAAGGTCCTCAGTTGAGAGACCTAGACAGAGGTGTAGATGTTGTGGTTGCTACTCCTGGTCGCTTGAATGATATTCTAGAAATGAGAAGAGTAAGCCTTCGTCAAGTTTCATACTTGGTGTTAGATGAAGCGGATCGGATGTTGGATATGGGGTTTGAACCTCAGATAAGAAAGATTGTTAAGGAGGTGCCTACTAGTAGGCAAACGCTGATGTACACAGCAACATGGCCAAAGGAGGTGCGGAGAATTGCTGCTGATCTACTGGTTAAACCTGTTCAGATTAACATGGGAAACGTTGATGAGCTTGCTGCGAACAAGGCTATTACCCAGGTCCATCTTCCTAAAAATTCCCATCAGCCTCTTTCATTGAAGTTTCAGCTTTTAATTTATTTTTTATTGCGTCTGTAGTTATACACCATTTTTGTTTTTGCTTTGGAAATTTGCATAGAACTATTGACAGCGAATATGTTTCTCATATGTCAGTATGTTGAAGTCCTTTCACCCGTGGAGAAACATAGGCGGCTGGAGCAGATATTGAGATCTCAAGAACCAGGTTCAAGGATAATAATATTCTGTTCAACTAAGAAAATGTGCGACCAACTTGCACGTAACCTAACCCGCCAATTTGATGCTGCTGCTATTCATGGAGACAAATCTCAGGGTGAGAGGGACCATGTGTTGAGTCAGTTTCGCACTGGAAGGTCGCCAGTGCTTGTAGCCACTGATGTTGCAGCTCGTGGCCTGGACATTAAAGATATTAGGCAAGTGGTTGCTACATGAAAATTGTAGATATTATGAAGCAGGGTCTGGTGTAATCAAAACTTAATGATAGATCATATGCACTTTCTATGAGAATTAGATAGGCTACGCTGTAATTCTTTTCTTTTTGTCATAAATCTTACTTCAACATATACATGAGATCATATTCACGGTTCTTACATGTATTAGAGTATCCTGGATAATGTTGCATTGCATTAATGACTTCAAGTCCATGTTTGGTACATAATAATGGATAATACTCAATAACATAATGATTTTTTAGCACTTTTTCTTCCTTAATAGTTCCATCCAACCCTTCCTACTTACCATGTCCTAAAAGTCAAAAAGATTTTCTAGAAATTATTGTCAATCTGTGACACTATGATTTATGTTGCTCTTGATTTTCTTGTGTGATTGGTTTTTCAACCTTCTCCCTGTTAATCTCTTCTTTTGTTAACAGGGTTGTGATAAACTTTGACTTTCCAACTGGAATAGAGGATTATGTTCATAGAATTGGAAGAACAGGACGAGCAGGTGCCACTGGAGAGGCTTTTACATTTTTCTGTGACAAGGATGCAAAACATGCATCCGATCTTGTCAAAGTTTTGAATGGAGCAAATCAATGTGTCCCTGTTGAAATTCGTGATTTGGCTTTACGTGGCATTGGAATGGGAAAGGCAAAACGCCAATGGGGTTCAGGCCCTAGCGTACGTGGTGGGGGTCGTTTTGGACGCTATGATTCCGTCTATGGTGGACAAGATGCGGGACGTGGCAGGTTGGTTTCTTTTAATGTTTTGTTGGTTCTTACAGTTACTTTTATAATTTAAATCGGGAAAATCGCAGCATTGGTCCTTAGCCTCCTGTCTCAGTAGAAAGTTGATTACCAATGTCCTAAAAGGAGCAAGTTGCACCATCAGCCTCCAATGATAGAAATGTCTAAAAATTTCTTAATCATCGCTTGGTGCTTTAGGAACATGGTTCATTTCAAATTACTAGGCACCAATTCTAGTTGAGAAACAAAATATAATCTTGTGAAGTTGGACATGCAAGGGTCATGCCACGTTTTATTGGAGATTTATATGGTTTCTATAGGGGTGGAAAACCTGCCGACGGCTCACAGGCTTGGCTTGGCGTGGCGTAGCCCATGGGTTGTAGGGGCTCGTATTGTGATGAGCTATGTGCCAAAAGCTCAGCTCGTCTTGTCTTGTGGACTATTTGAGCCGGCTTGTCTAGAACTTGTGGGTCAGCTTTTTTTTTGTGGTTTATTTTATTATTTTGAAAAAATAAAAAAATTAGCCGGCTTGTGCTCCAACCTATTGCCACTCCTACGTTTCTTTCATTGAGGACCAATTGTTCAACTATGCTGAAGGATTGAGAGCTAACTCATTTTCAAAGGTAGGGGACCAACTTGTTACTCGGCAATAAGTTGGAGATCAATAATGCAATTTTTCCTTCAAAAATTCTGTGACGTATTCCCTTCTGTTTTCTTTTCGGCGGGTGTGGGTTGTATAGCCTTGCAATGGATTATGTACAATGTATTGTTGGCATTGTATCTTGCTTGTCGATGTTTGGCTTCGTAGTGTGACATATGTTGTCCTTATATTATTATTATATATGTGCAGCAATAGGTATGGTGCACAGCGCAGTAGAAGCCCCAATAGAAATCTAGTGTAATGTAGAATATGCTGATGGAACTTGTCCCTATTATGAAGAGTAAGAGGATGAAGGACGATTCGTGCTGAAGGCATATGATTCTTCGAGATAAAAAAATTGTGTGTTTCAGGCAGTGAATAAAAACTAACTATTGATGAATTTTGTGCTTCTGACGCTGCATTTGATTTTTGTTGTATTTTTTCCTCTTCATATTCTTTGTCCTTGTAACCTATTTGAATAGTGCTTTAGCTACTGCTGGGGAATTTATACTTTGTGATGGTAAAATTAAGACTTTTTGTTTGAAATCGTTACATTTCAACAACAAAGTAAGCTACCTGTCCAATTAGGATTTATGACTTCTGTTATATACTTTTTTCTGTTAACATAATGATCTCAGCATCTTGGTTACATATTTTCTATTCTAGAAAAAAAGTTTATACGAAATTTATTCTTTTGCATGGATGATATCAAAACATGAAAGGTAAACTCTTTTAACATCATAACAAGTGAAGACAAAATTGTTCTGTTTATCCACCTTTTTCATCTAATTGATCTTAGAAGAAAATGAAATGGTCGTGTTTTTGGTAATAAATTATGTAAGATGACTTGTTTGACAGCCATTACATGTTCTCGTGAAATGACATGGCTTCTCCATTTTGGGAGTTCACGGTTTCGTGTTCTCTGTTTTTCACCCTTTCCTGGTGCTACAATGCTATCGTTCGTATTTAACATTATAAGGTGATCCCTTTTGACACTGCGTCCGTAGGTCAATTGAGAAAATGCACGTTAATTAATTGAATAATGTTTATTTGTACCTAAAGAGTTATGTAAGGTGTCAAAAAGAGGGGAAGTTTTTTCTTTTTTTTTTTTTTTTAATTGAAGAAATTTCGATCCAAATATATTTTACTAGTATGTAAATCATTATCACATGCCATAATTAATTGCATCCTTGTGCATTAGTGGAAGGGCTTTCAGTCACATGGGTAGTATGAGAAAAAATAATTGCAGTTGAGGGTATGATTACATTTTAATTTTATTTTAAAGTCTCTAAGTGTGAGTTTTCCAGTTTCCGCCATTTTGAGCCCCGGGAAATTTGTTTCCAATATATCGGTAAAAATTTGTGAAAACGAGGAAGGAGTGACTAAGGGCGAGGTAATGAGTTTGTGATTGTTTAGTAATAATTTTAGAACATCTTCAAATCTCTCTATTTGTGAAAGCAATAGAGATCATATGTAAATTTGAAGTGTGAAATTTTTTACACTTCGACAATGCTATTGCCATTCGTTGGTTATTAGCG
>CAIGRB010138500.1:6274-17665 GCA_903798255.1 Fraxinus quadrangulata
TTATTGTTATTATTATTATTATTATTATTATTATTATTATTATTATTATTATTATTATTATTACTTCAAATAAGAGAGCAACTCATATTAAAACTTAAAAACAATAAAAATCATTAAGGCAACCTTTTATACCTCGTCATCTTTTAGATATGGTTCATACCAACTCCACAATGTCTTTGGATCTGCAACATATCTTAAGTAAAGAAACCCAATCTGCAAAGACAAAGTACAATTAGCCCCTCCGCATCAGATGCTTTGTATCCAGTTGACTCAATACTAAAGAGGCTGTTGTACACTCGAAACATAAAGAAAAATATCGTGCTAAGACTCTACTTACTGCTCTGATGTAAGGAGAATCTGGGTGGTTCAACAACCCATGCATTTGCTTCACAGTAAGTTTCATGGTGAAGAATTTGTAGAGAAGGCAGATAGCCGTTGAAGGGCCCCTACAGTTGCCGGTCATCCATGGCTCCACATCGGTGGCAGTAACATAGATCTCATCAATCACTTCATGGTAAGTTTTCAATCTCAAAAGGTCTCGAAAGTAATCAGAAGAGAGTATATTCATGCACAGGACCTTCTCCAATAATTGATCAATTGGTCTCCCAGAAGTCTTTATCTCGGACATTGTGTATCATCAATGCCCTAACCCACCACTAATATGTCAAAAATAGAATACTAAGAGATTATCGGAGAAAAAAATTGATATTCTAAACTAGAAATTATATCCCTACACCCACACACATAGAAAGAAGAAATTTTTTAGAAGAAACCCGTAATTTTACTGCTACAATAAGTAGAAAAAAACATATAATAAATCAGTAACTCAAATAATTAAAAATTCAAGTTTAAGAGAAATAACCAAAATTCTTTCTTCTAATGAGATTATTCCAGTGTTTCCAAATGTGACTTGAACTAAAGATGAGGTACAAAATAGAGCATGAAATCAATTTTTTTCTACACTTTTAATTTGAAATTTCCAAAGCGTGTCATTTTCCAACCCCAAGTCACAAAAGTTAAAAAAAAAAAAAAATCTGCAAATTAAATCCTATATTCGAAATAGAACCGTTTAACAAAGGAAATTCTGAAATTCAAGTGATTTTTTTTCTTTCAGAAACTGCATAAATTCAAAACTACACATAAACAGTTCGATAATAACCATGTACTTATATACATATAGAATTCGTACCAAATATAAATATTACGGCATGTGATTTAATAAAAGAAACAAGGATCACGATACTTGTAGGGTTAATTTCAGAGGAATTTTTATTCTTTTTCTTTTGAAGCTTTCTTACCTTAAATCGAAAGGAGGGCAAGAAGAGCGTTCGATACAGCGAACCCTAGGAGGATTTGGGAATCTTCAGAGTTAATCAAACAATTGTGTATATCATAAACTTTAAGTTTTGAAATGGAGACTGGGTCCGAACCGGTCTTTTTTTTTTTTCCTTTAAATAAAATACAATTGGACGTAAAACCAAGCTTCTAAAATGCGTAATACCCACGTAATGTGTTTTGGTCGAACATCAAGTATTACAAAATATGTGTGTTAATGTGAAGTATAAACGTAATTATGCATTTTCTAATTTTTAATATTATTTTAATTATTTAAAACAAATAAATACTTAAAATAACGCATTCTTTAAACTTTATATATACTCTCAAAATTTTTAACAAAAACATAATACTCAAAATTATAAATACTAAAATTACTTGGTAATCAATTCCTAAAATTAGATTGGACGATCATCGGCTTAAGAAAATCATAAATATTGTCTAACTCTTTATCGAATTTCAATTTAAACTCTTCTTTATCCAAGTCATTTTTTGTATCATTCAATAAAATTAGCTTAATTGAGTTCCCTTATTTCTACTCAAGAATTTCTATTACCAGAACGAGGACGATCCATGAAAATACATCGATTTCTTACTCGTGCAAAGGAACTCTAGATCGTAGGATATTATTATTAACCTCCTCATCATCGTCACAACTATCAACAATTTAATATTATTTATTACTAGCATTACTTGTGTGCTAGTAAAACTAGAAAAGATTGAAGGAGGTTCGTGCTTAGCATAGATAGTTTGTAACTATACGAAAAATTTGTTTTGATTCTTGATTTTTTCTAAACCTAAAAACCTTACAAATTACTGTACTAATCCATGAGCTTGGGTGATTTGTGTTAATTTGATGTTTGTTGGGTTCAATTTGCCCTTTTTTTAAAGTTATAAAAATAGGCAGTCTTTTTTAGGCTAATTTTGACACAAATTTTTAACTTAAATGCGTTTAAGCGTGCATATCAATGAAATGGATTGACCGCATTATCACACGCATGTCTCATATATGAGACGTTTCGGAAGCGCATTGAGCATATGTGGGTATATGCGAAGCATATTCTTTGCATATACTTGCATTTTAGAATACTGCATAAAACTAATAGATTGTCTATGGTTCAAAAAGAGAGAATCTGACATATATAGCACTTGAAACATGTCATGTTTGGCTAAGCTTTAAAGTTGAGTAACTTCTTTCACCAAACATTTTTCATATTTTGTAATTTACCTCTTTTTAATTTTTATAAAATCTTTCTTTCTTGATTTGGTTTGCTTACTTTAAAAGAATGTACTTTTAGTGAAGCTTAACCAAACATGCTGCAAGACATCAAATCTCTTCATTCCAAGAGGCTAGAATCAATTTGAGGAGGACAAATATTAATGTGAGACTGAGCTCTCGGAGGACGCATATTAATAGTAGATTGATCTCTCTCGACTATGCATGTTGAACAAATTACCCTCACCTAACGAATAAGATATATTGGTGATACGTTGATATTGATTATCGTTATGGATACATTAACTCATCTTAATTGTGACCCTCTGTTTAATAAAAGATGTTGTCTTGACTATGAATAAAAGATGTTGTCGTGAATATTCCATCTATGTCCATGATTTTTCCCATTTTGATTTCCACGTAAATCTTGTGTTATTGTGATTGTTATTTTCATCTTGTCCATTATCTTGTCTTTAATATTCATAACAATTGGTTCAATTTCCAACAAATGGTATTAGACTTATCACCGATTTTCTAACTCAATCAATTCAAAATATCTAACATTGTTCTCATTCTGGAGGATATCCTTTTAGGTCTATACTTGCTTCTTTCTGGTAGTGCAAGGCGTAATAACGCTTTGTGCCCCAAGCAAAAAGATGGTCCTAGCTCTACCTTGACATCGAGTGGAGAGCAAATTCCTGTCATGGAAAGTCTACCCTTGGTCTCGAGGTTTGAACCCTTTTGGTCTTCCATTTTAACCTCAACTTCACAATGTTCATTGAACCTTTGAATGTGTTTAGTGATGACAATTTGACCCGAAAAATTCAAATCTTTTGTGTTGGCTGATGGCTTCTTGGCTTCTTATTCGAATTCAAGGTATAAATCTACCCTTGGTCTCGAGGTTCGAACCCTTTTTTGTCTTCCATTTTAACCTCAAGTTCACAATGTTCATCGAGCCTTTGAATGCATTTGGGGATGACAATTTGACCCGAAAAATTCAAATCTTTTGTATTGGCCGATGGCTTCTTACTCGAATTCAAGGGATAAATCCAATTTAAAAGGGGTGAAGCCATCTATGGATACTCGAAATCAAATGAGGAAGTATAAATTAGTGTAGATTAATCTAGTGGTTTTGAGGCGTGCTGGTTAGATTTTTTCGAAAGGGACAAGCATGTGCGAAAGAACAGAAACATACTCGATTTTGACTTGCAACTAGACAAGGAAATATTGATAAGGTGACTTAATGACATGATATAGAACATTGGTTAGACATATTTGTTTGATGCCAAAAATTTAGGATGAAATTCCGTGAGCACGTGATCGTCTGAGGTTCTTTCTTTGAATGAAAAGAGACTCAATTAGAAATTTAGAATCCAATTCCATTTATTCACTGCAACTCACAACTAATTAAAGTACAAAATTCGTAGAACCGAAAAGAGGAATGAACACTCCGAACAGATCTAAAATGCCGAAGCATTTCTTCTTTATACACAAGCTAGTCAGTCACGTGCATGCCTTCAATGTGTTAAAACACTGTAATATGTGTTTATTATCTGCAGGAGATGAAGCTGGAATTCTTGCGGTAAAAACTTGGCTCTCGTGGAACTGTCAAAGGCCTTGTTGATCTGAAAAATAAATTATTGAAACTCTTTTAGAACGTTGACATGATCAAATTTACTGGTGCACGTTTTCCAAATTGTAATCTCATTCGTCGTTTTTGAACTTTTGGCTATAAGAGGGTCGTGATTTTTCTGTCAACAAGTTAGAAGTGGGAGAGATACACTATGTCTAAAACTAATAAAGTCCATTGTGGTTATTGGAGATATGATCATTTTTAATTTTCCAGTATATGTAGCCATGAAATAGAGCCGGGGAAAAAATGATTCATGTAAGCTACTCCAAATTTTCACTTAACTCGTTCATATGATTACGATACCTTTGTGGGAAGAAGGGTCTATCAAAAAAAGGCATCAACTGAGCTCTGGGAATCATTTCCTTTCTCAGCATCCTAACCTCTTCCTCCTCTATTACCTGCTTCATATCAAACATTTCGTTACATTAAACTGATTTTTAAGACCATGTTCAAGTGTGTGTGAGTTTGTGTACCTTTAGCAGCTTCTCTACTTGCCTCTTCTGTTGCTCTATGATACACAGCTTGATTTCAACCTGTATTAGTTCCGAAGTACAAAGAGATACACATCAATATTTTTCCCCTAGCTCTTTGGACAGGCCAGCAAGTGTGGCACTCGTGCATCGCTAATCTAACGAACTATGATGCTCAATGCACTCAATCTAATACGGAAAAATCTGTGCTTTATTGCAATAAAAGGTTGCAGATTAATGGTATACGTACTGTAGAATTGAACAATGCACGCCGGGTTGCTCTTTCCTGAGTGTGGAGCTTGATTTCCAGTGGTTTGCTGTTTTCTTTTATCAGAGGCTTTTGAAGAACCTGCAGACAAATGTTTTAAGTTTCTTGATACGACGTGAAAGAGATATTGCTCAACTATCATTATCTCAACTAATTCTCTTTGAATATATTGAAGAAAATTGTTATATAATTAAATGACTTTAATTGGTTGCTGGTAAGTCAAATTATGATAATATGTGAAAGAACATTTGAATTTCTCCGAGCAGGCACTACGAAAGAACTACTCATAGTGAATTTTAAACTACTTGGACATGTTTGGTGCGTATTACTCAACACAATTAGACTCAAATGATTTTTTTTAAAAACTTTTTTATTCTCTATTACTGTCAAAAAATCACGCTAAGCATTGTTTCTTGATGAGCTGTCTCACTTATTTATTACGTATACAATCATAAAACCTACAGTAGAATGGCTGCTGAAGGGTCGTTGAGGCGGGCTGTTCTTTGCTCCTTTAGTGCTTGATGGAGCTGCAGGCTGTGAACTAGTACTCTTCACAAACTTAAAAAAAGCAAGCAAAAAATTTATTTCAAGTGTTTGATGATAAAATCTATAAGGCTAAAAGAAGAAAATCTAGGACAAAGGGTAATGTTAATAATACTGACCTTTTGTGAAGATTTCATGTTTGGGCTCTCCATCATCACTCCTTAATTAACTATGGCTTAATTAGTGTAACTACTGAGAAAGCTTAAGTATATATGAAGATATATTTATATTATGGGGTTTGGAGATTTGTGAGGAATCACTTGCTGTTGCTCCATCACCAGCATCTTCTGGGCTCTTTTTTACCAAACTTTCTGATTAAATCTCCCTCTCATATACACAATTCAGATCATTTGTTCAACTGTTCACTTTAGTTAGATTTAAAAAGGCAAAAAGAAACAATACTGAATAGACAATCATAACTATTGACTTGATTCATCGGGAGTTTTGAGTGGAATCTTGTGTTTTAAGTCATGATTAATTAAGCATAAGTATGCCTTTTGCATTTGTTGAAAACTCAGTCAATTGCTTATTGTAGTGTTTGCAAGTGTAATTTGTATCATTTTCTTGACTGAAGAACCTCTAGCAAATTGGAAAAACAAATGCATGTACCACTAGTGCCGAGCATCGATCCAAGTTCTACATTCGAATATGTTTAGTACGATGGATTGTAAACTTAAAAGAAAATAGAAGCGCAACAAAATTTGACAATTAACTTGTTATTGATGCAGTTCACTCTATCAAAGATGTGTAGGTGTACATGTGACAATTTGTCAATTTTTACAGTTTTAATCTAAGTTTGTACGTGGAGTCTACAGATATTATTACCTTCTGTCTTCTTATATATGATACAAGTAGTTGTGCTTGTATTATACTTTATTGACTCAGTCAAAGCATGATTGTGAGTATGTAGCTTTTAAGTTTAGCCAAACATGGATAATTTCAACCGCACATACATAAAACAGAAATGACTGAAGAATACCTTTGGAAATATTGGTCATGATTGGATTAGGCTAGATGAGACAACAATGTAAAGATCTATTTAATCCCACATTGCTCGTGAAAAATTTATCTTACGAATTTATAAACACTTTGAACACTCTTTCCTGACAAGTTAATTATAAGGATAAGTTCTATCTATACAGAATACTCAACTTGGGGGGATCCTCACTGAGGATATGACGACCTAAGTAGAATTACTTCCAATAGAAGTCTGTTCAAATGGAGTCACCCGGCTGGAAAAAATGGGCTTCTATGGAACACTTACCACTTATAAGTCGATTTTAAGAGTGAATTCAAACTAGAGTGGTTGTTGCAATGATAATTTTAGTTGTGCGTTGTTATTGTTTACTCGTATCAATAAATAATACTAGTCCCATGTGTCAACTATGCTTTAAAATTTATAACAAAAGCAGACAATCATGA
This sequence comes from Fraxinus quadrangulata, assembly GCA_903798255.1. Classification (NCBI taxonomy): domain Eukaryota; kingdom Viridiplantae; phylum Streptophyta; class Magnoliopsida; order Lamiales; family Oleaceae; genus Fraxinus; species Fraxinus quadrangulata. The sequence goes on from CAIGRB010138500.1 coordinate 13,162, forward strand.
GCCAACTTCGATTGAGTAGCGTGGAGTGGGTAGGCCAAATTACATCATTCTTCTTTTTGACATAAACACAGATTTAATGATGATTTAGCATCAAACTCACCATATAATCAAGGATTTCTTGTAAAGTCTGTTATTTTAAATATAAAGTGGAAGGTAATCTTTCATTTCTGGGCAGTTCTTGGCTTCTTGTCAAATGATATAGTTATTAATATAATAGTTAGGTTATGATTCGAGTAGTAACCTACTTGTGAAAACGTCAAATGCTTATGCTTGAAGTTAGTAAACAACTCATCAGATCCGTTGCCAATTCATTTGCTTCTCTTTTCTTCTTCTTTGTGAAGCATTTGACGTATAGTTCTATATGCAACGTGTGATAGATAGAACTCGAATAAATGACACTCTAATTTATTATTATTATTATTTTGTTAGCAATATCAATTTCATAAAAGATACCAACAATGTTATAGCTAATAGAAAAAAGATGAAATATTCTATCCTTAGACGATGAGGCATCGAGTTCATACATTCAAGACTTACTATTGGATGGGATTAATTACATACTAAAAAATTATAAATTGTGAATAAAAGATAGTCATTTTGCAATCTGTGTGTTTGATCCACATTATTTTGTAAGAATGTATTCTGAAATAGTAGATTGATGGAGAATATGTAGTTGAAAAAGCAGAAAAAGTTATTGATGTGATGGAAAATATTATTTTATTGAAAAATGTGTGGTTGAAAATGAGTAGAAGAATGAAAATGAAAATGAAAATTTTAATGTATACCAAACAAGAGGCTCAATTAGAAATTTTAAAGCTTTTGAAGCACTAATGGTATGTAAAAAATAGAGTTGTAAAAGACGAACTAAAATTTTGGTTCAATCATGACATTTTGGCTATCAGCTAAACTTTTTGGCAGGGTTACGAAAACTAGTCGTCAAGGGGTTTATTTTATCATATACATACTTGAAATAAATTATCTTTCTTCAGTTTTGAAAAGGTATAAAGTGTCAATGTAAATAATTAAATACTTTCAAGAGTGCATATAATTTGCTTCTTTTTTTTTTCTTTTTGTTGCTCAAATATCCCAAACTTACGAGCAAAATTATTATTGGACTAACCATGTCAAGATTATAACATGTTCTTCTTTTCACGACAAAATATTTTGAAGCTGAGACTTAGATTCTCGAAATTGAGGCCTGGTCCGGCCACATACCCTTCGGATGAACCTACATTTCACCATGTTGAAGTGGATTGAGGGCCTAGGAATCCCACGAGGCGAGCTTTTACAGACCGATCCATTGCCACCCCTAACCCTACACATGGGACATAAGATTAGAGCTACTCTTCTCAGTTTAATAGACAGGCAAATTAAAGAAAATATATGTGCATCACCCTTTACTCGAATCACAGAGTATCGGTTAAACAGAGACTCAGCAATTAGCAAATACGCCCTTTGCTACCGGAAATTTATTGGCTTGAAGCATTTATTATATAGCACAGCACATTAATATCTTCAGTAAAATATAAACTGCACTCTTAAAATACTGAACTCTAAAAATGTATCCTTTGATGTCCAGAAGAACTTCTACTTCACTTTGAAAAATATCCGTGATAACATAACAGAAACAGCACTAATTTTCTTCGGAAACGTTGAAAAATGTGTAAGACAGAATCAAGTCGTTGATACCATCCATTCTAGGATCTGTTTCAAACTCGGGATCTATATAAAAGAAGACCTGCAGATCAAAAGTATAATCATGTACCAAGATTCCAGGAGCAACGCAACTTGGACTAGAAATTGAGACACCACCACTTACAGGCATGTTGATCTGCTCTCCAGGAAGAAGTCGCTGCTCTTCAAAACAAAAGCATTGTATTTTGTTGAAGTAAACTGCAGCTTGAAAAAGTAACAAGAATCAATTCTTTGCTTTACCGAGGTCATAAATCAAAATACAATAATTGATATGGAGGATAAAGTTCAATGATGAAATTAATCAATCACTGCATCGTGCAGTGGCAATGCAGAACCACACAGGGAAACTACATACATGAAAAATCTTACACGAGCAAACCACAAGCGCACAAGAATGCACACATGAACACATGCTGCCAACTGATTTAAACACAAAAGACAGCATGAAACGACCACAAACTGAACTAGCATGGTATAAACAATTCAAATTTTTGATGTTGACTATAAACTTCAGGCAAACATGAAAGTGTGGTGTTGGAGCCTTTTTCTGCAGGGGCCAGGAGGTGCTTATTAAATTTGCTGTCCAAGCAATGCCAACATATCTCATAAGCTTATCCAGACTTCCGTTATATTTATGCCGAAATGTTCAAGCCATTATCTGGAAGTTTTGGTGGGATGGAGAGGTGGATTCTAGAAATGTTAATTGGTTGCGCTGGGATCAGGTTTTCCGGTCTAAGTTTGTCAGAGGGCTGGGTTTTGGGGACATGGAATCCTTAGATAAAGTCCTCATCACAAAATGGCATGGGTCGGAGTTTCCCAATGACATGGTTAAGAGGGTGACTCGGCGGTTTGGAAAAGCATCTAGTGAGAACAAGAGCCCCTGCAGTGTGTGAGGTGGCAGGTGGGTGACAGACGGTTAATCAGAATTTTTTCTGATCCATGGCTCCACAATCTGACTCTTTTAAGCCATATTCAAATGCCTCAGGTGAAGTCTCTACAGTATGCTTTATTCCCGGCAACGGGAGCTTGGGATGCTGAGAACAATGAGAGGGTTTTTGCTCCAGTGGATGATAGTGCGGTGATAATGTCTAGTCCTCTTGGTAGGGGGCTCCACCCGAATAAATTTGTTTGGCATTACGAGGCAAACGGTGTTTATTCAGTTAAGAGTAGATATAGGCTGCTGACATGGTGCATTTTGCAAGATGAAAGCACCAATCTGGATTTAAATGACTGGTGGAAGTTGGTCTGGACAGCACTTGCACCCCAAAGGTTCTTATTTTTCTTTGGCGAGTTTTCTATGAAGCTCTTCCTTCATCAAACCTTCCTAGACATGGGTGCCAATGGGTGGTGGGTGTGGACAGTGTGGCTTCGCTGGAGTCCACAGCACATATTATTTTCTGGTTTGAATGTGCAAAAGGGGTCTCGAAAAGCTTGGGATGGTGGGCAGATGAGAGGTTTCCAGGAAGGCGATAATCTGCATGAAATTCTGTTGAGGGTGGCCAGGTGCTGCATGAAAAAAAAAAAAAAAACAGCTAGGTGTGTTTAGATTCATCATTTGGGTTCTTTGGCGTGAATGCAATTGAGTAATTTCTGGATCACCAACTCTCGTAACCCAATTTTGGTTTGTTGGAATGGGCGCCAGCCTTGAAGTTTAAACAAAAGGCAGGTGAAAACCACACATCTGTTTTGCCTAAATGGCAACCACCATCTGTTGGGCCAAAAACTGAACTCGGATGTGGCCATTCAGCGGGAAGGTAGATTTATAAACTCAAGCACTATCGTTCAGCATGAGGCTTCAACTAGGTGGAGTGTAAGTATCCGTGTCCAACATGTATCGAATACGGGTCAAATACCGACATTCCTCGGACATTCTACCATGATCATTTCTCTTTCTTTATCAAAATATTAAATATTTTAAACTCAAAGTTATTATTAAATAACAAATAGGTACTCATATTTAAAAATTTTCAAAAAGAAAAATTAGTAACAATCATAAATCTAAATTTGTATTATATATATGAAGAATTTTAAATGCTTTAATAAACACGTCAATGACGTATCGTGTCAGTAATTTTTTTTTTAAATCGTATGTCAGCTTGTTGGACACACGAACAGGGAAGCGGAAGCTATTGCTCCCCGGCATGGGCTCCTTTTTGCAAAGGATTTTGGTTTCAAGCTAGAGATAGTTGAATGCAACTCTCTGAGGCTTATTAATAGTCTCCGGTCAGACTTAAGATGTGCCCAAATGCAGGGATTTTAAACATCCCCCACTATATTGCTACGTTCTTGTCCTTTGATGGATCTTGTCGCCGTTGTGCTTCTTGTATTCCCCTTTTCCTTTCGACTATGATTAGGGGCAATCTTGTTTAATGAAATGTTGTTGGTATTTCACAAAAAAAAAAGTGTTCTTTGTTCTAGTGATAAACCCCTTGGACAATTTTATCCTTCTTGTCACCAAAACGCATGAAAGAGAGGGAGAGAGAGGGGAGCATGATGGGTACCCGCAAGTTCTTGTCATAGTTTAATTGTAAGTGTGTCAAGGGATTAGAGGTGTTTTGGGTAGATTACATAATAAGTGAGTCACCAACTCATTTTAAATAGGGGGAGGGTGTTCTATTTTCATTGAGTCAGAAAGTAGAGGTCATAGGAGGAGAGATTTAGGCCACTCGAAAGCCTAACACCACTATGTTTCCATTTCATGTTTTCTGTGGATTTTATACAATACAAAAATAACAATTCCATTCCATGCAATATTACAACTAGGTTCATATAGATCTATTACCAATCCACTTCACTGCAATTTTACAAA